>VKKV01000162.1:0-77823 GCA_008080845.1 Phytophthora kernoviae | reverse complement strand
GGCGCTAATTAACTCTAATTTTTCCTGAAGAACAAAAGAGAAATGTATTTGCGTGCATGTCATTTTTACAATGGGAATCCAGTGAGGAAAAACGTACCACCACACTGATCTACACGATGAGAAATCTTCCATAGAAATCAAATTTTTACTGAGGATTCCCCACTACCAACAATTATTAGTGCATGTATTAATAGTACTAGAGATACTGCCAGTAGGGTACTCTAAGCCCACTTGACTGGCTGCTCAATAAAACCCGAAGAGTGCTCTTCGTTAAATGTGGCCATCTTCATCTTTCCGACTATACAGCTAAAGTTTGAGTGGGTAGGAACGCTCACTGCAGGGCACACGTCGTCTCCACTGATGCAGCTTATTTCGACGACGTCTTTGATTTGCTGTCTTCGCCTGTGAGCTGCAGAACTTTGTACGGGATATTCGTCTCGTCCAGCTCCTTGGCGATACCCAATTCGGCTCGTAAAGTATACTGCGAGATGAAGTCCCATGTGTCAAAGTGTTTCTGCATTTCCGGATCGGGATCCGCGTACCAGTCATCTGTGCCAAGGGGAGAAACACACAAGTCAATCACCATGCAGCGCTGGTATCACAGCACAAAGAGTACTTACGTCGGATGAAGTCCTTGTCGCGCATGTCGAAGTGCGACATCATGTGTTCGTAAGAATTATAAATCTTCTTGTCACTCAGCAGCGGCAGCGCCGGCTTGAACTTCGAGTCGATGTGTTTCATCATGAGCTTCTCCCAGTCTATGGTTTCAAAGAACGAATGCTCCATGAACTCGGCGAAGCCTTTCTCCGAGTTGCAGCCCAGCCGATGTTCCGGTGACACTTCAAGCAAACGCTTCAAAAGTCTTGGGCATTCCTTGTCAGATGCAGTGGGAATGTTACGCCTTGTGCCATTTTCTGGAGCTCGATTTTGTGTTGTGTGCGTGGTGACAGCCTGAAGATCTCCTCGTTTGCCACTTCCTGAAAGAAGTTGCCGTTCGAGTGCATGCTAAATGGCTGGAACCCACACATGAGCTCAAACATCGTAACGCCAAGGGACCAGAAATCCACTGCAAAGGTATATCCCGGTCGCTGGTCGCGCTTCACAAGCTTCCCGGAGATAATTTCCGGTGCCATGTACCCGCGAGTTCCTACCGTCGTTTTTCGCCGCGTGAGTTTCGGCATGACAGGTTCATATCGATAGTGCCCAGAGTCTCCTACTTTCTTTAGCTTAGTTGGGTCAAATCCTGCTGCGAGTCCCATATCGGCCAATATGACATGTCCATCTTCACCGAGCAGCACATTTCCAGGCTTCAAGTCGCGATAGACGAGTCCCAACTCGTGCATGTGGTTGATCGCCATACCAATCTCAGCCGCGTAGAGTCTTACCCTGTCCTCATGAAGATAACCATCGCGAGATGCTTTCAAGACATCTCCCAGATCGCCGCCACGCACTAGCTCGGTTACAATGATTGCGTGCGCTGGTGTCTGAAAGCTGTAGTGCATGTCCAGAACAAACGGATTGTGACATATCTGCAGAATGTCCTTTTCCGATGTGATCTGGCTCAGCTGGTCGTGGTGCTCGTCCAAAAGACCTGTCTTCAGCTGAATCTTCATGGCTGTCATAACCAAATTGCACATTCAATACGAAGCGAAAAAAATCGAGAATAAAGTTTGGAGCGGATACTCACCATAGTGTTTGCCCGTGGACTTCTTGCGTGCGTGTACGACACGGCCAAAACCACCACTACCTAGCAACTCTAAATACTCGAAATCCTCGATCGTGACCTTGTTGTACGTGTCTTTCAGGTCCTTTTGTAGGCCTCGTACTCGGGCGAGGTTTTAAAGCGCAAGAAGGTGCTCTTACACATATCGGCCACGATGTTATTCATTAGAGGGTCAAAGAAGTCGACCGTCGCACTCGTGCCATGCTTCACATCCAGATCTGCAATATTTTTCTGTAAAAACAAAGTAAAATCATAGAAGGGATATCGTCAGTAAAATGTTAAAACAGTGAAATGCACTATAAACTCTCACGTCGTAAAGAGCGATGAGTTCGGATGTGATGCTTCCTAGAGCCATCGTGGAGCCGTTTTTAATGTACTTGCGATATATGAGCTTGGCCATCGACTTGCGGTAGCCTATCGACGGCGCCTCCCTGAACTCCTTGATCTCTACCCAGCAGAAGAACGTCTCCGAGGTCAAGATTTTCTTGGCGAAAGCGCCAATATGTTTCTGACCCACTGGGTCGTGCAGCATGTTCAGTAGTTCCTGTTCATTCGTAGATGGCTCGCCGTGGTTCCCACCGTACGGCTGGGCAATCTTCCACTGCGTCTTTGCAGCGACCAACGGCGCGTGGTGCGGTTTGTTCGCGAGGTTCAGGAATGCTGCGACAATCCGAGATGGCGTCTGCAGGCGGAGCGTGCTATTCGGATCGGACGGCACCGAGGCTGCGCTGCCCATGGTGCTTCTAAGTCGCGCGCTCTGATCTCTCACGCCTCGCTTCAACAAGGCAGCAAGCAAGTTGGCGCAAAGGCTCCCACGTTCTCCACGGCAATGAAACCAACCACTTTTCAATGCACTCAACTTAAATATAGCGGATGACCTTCCTCGGTGCCATCGACTCACTCAGAAAACAAAGGCTGCATAGCGTTCTGCATTTAGATGCGAGTTTTTCTCATGTATAAACAGCATCAACTGGTGACGACAGGAAGAGAATCGTGGGCAGCGCTGATTTGATGCACTTCAACTTAAAATCTCATTTCAATATCCTAAAACGAAAGCACTTGGTTTCAGTATTAACAAATCTTCCCCTTCGGTCTCCACTAACGATGATCTCGAACATGCGGACGCTGACCTGCACTTTAGCGCTCTTGGTATACTTGCTATGTCTCGCCACCGCTTCCGACAGCAACACCACGAGTTACACCCTCACAATGAACCCTGTGGATGAGGATTTCTGCGACTCCACAAAGCAACTGAGTGGCTACTTCAAGATCGACGGGTCCAAGTCCAAGAACTATTTCTACTGGTTCTTCGAGTCTCGCGGATCTCCTTCGACTGATCCCGTGATCATCTGGCTCACTGGTGGACCTGGATGTAGCTCCATCTTGGCCTTACTGCAGGAGAACGGTCCATGCTCAGTGAATGATGACCTGTCGCTCAAGCGCAACCCCTACTGTGGAACGAACGAGCCAATGTCATGTGGATCGACCAGCCAGTTGGCGTCGGCTTCAGCTACGGAGACGTCAGTGAATACGACACTACAGAGAAGGAGGTGGGCGACGACATGTTCCATTTCCTCCAGGAATTCTTCCAGGCACGTCCAGAGTACCAGAAGCAGCCCTTCTACGTCTTCGGAGAGAGCTACGCGGGCCACTACGTGCCAGCCATTGCCCACCGGATTTTCACAGGAAATCAACAGAAGGAAGGACCTGTGCACATTAATTTGCAGGGCTTCGGTATTGGCAATGGCCTTACGGATCCAGAGGTGCAGTACAAGTACTACCCTGACATGGCGTACAACAACACATACGGAGTCAAGGCCGTGTCCTACCCGGTGTATATGGCTATGAAGGCTGCTGTGACACCATGTGTGGCGATGATCTCGGCTGCCAAAACAACAAGGCGGCGTGTCTGGCGGCGCAAGCATTCTGTAATGCTGCGCTCGTGGCGCCGTACTCGGTTTCGGGACTGAATGTGTACGACGTCCGATCCAAGTGCGAGCACCCACCAATGTGCTACGACTTCTCACACGTGGAAAAGTTTTTGAGGCTGGAAAGCACGATCCAAAAACTACATGTGAGCCCCAAGAGCGCTAAGTGGCAGAGCTGCAACATGGTAGTGCACGCAGGTTTCTCTTATGACTGGATGAAAAACTTCCATCAGTTGGTGCCGCCGATGCTGGAGGCAGGCATCAGGGGCCTAGTCTACGCTGGTGACGCGGACTTCATTGTCAACTGGATGGGCTGCAAGGCTTGGACGCTGGAGTTACCGTGGAGCAAACACGAGGAATTTGCAGCTGCTGAAGACAAGGACTGGATCGTAGATGGTAAGAAGGCTGGCAAACTGCGGCAGGTGGGACCATTCACGTTCCAGCAAGTCTACGAAGCGGGTCACATGGTTCCTCTCGATCAGCCAAAGAATGCTCTAGAACTGCTCAAGTCCTTCACGTTGCCTGAGGAGCAGAAAGAGGAGCGCGAATGGGTGGCGAAGGATGCTGAGAAGGAGTTGATGGAGATGGAGGCTCTGATCAAGGAGGAGAGTGTCATGAGCGTCATGTGAGCTACGTGCAACTCGAAGGCAAAGTGGTGGTATGGCGGTATATAGTGGGTGCTTGTTTTAATGGATTTACTGAAAATCTAGCAACAGTTAATGAGATATCAAAACGGTTTCCGCGCGATCAGAGTGTAACCTCCAACATTTCCGGCTTGAAAATTCTCGCCACACGCGTGTAGAAGTGGTCGAGTTCGCGTGCAGTAGCCACGCCATCACGAGCAATCTGTACTTCCAAATCCGCATGGTACTTTATTGAACGGTCTAACAGATAGGGCTGCCACTTGGTCGTCACATCCTCAAAACTAGGCTCTTCAAAGCCACACGCCACCAACCCAGCCACAATCCCTCGCGACGCAGTAGTTCAGAGCAGTAAACGTCCTCTTTGAGCGTCTGTTCATCTTCAACTGTCAGTTCCTCTCCGCGCAGGAAAAAGTCGTCAATATACAGGAATCCTCCAGGCTTAAGGTTGTCAAAGCAGCGCTGGAAGAGATCGTTCCAATGCCCAATGTGCAGGAACACAACAGACCAACCACGACATCGTATGCGTTGGGCGTCACCACCAGCTCCAAGAAGTCGTCGTTGAGATGGGAGATGCGATCGCCCAATCCACAGCGATGTGTGAGTGCTCTGCCTGCCTCGCAGAGGTCTGGCTGGAGCTCCAGAGCGTCAACTTTGCAGCCACTACGATGCGCCAACAGTCGAGCTGTGCCACCGAATCCTGTGCCAACATCCAGCACCTTCTTGTCGTCATTTCTGCTTGGAGTCTTGGTCAACAGCTCCACAATGCGGCGGATGGGCTCGTCCCCGAAGAAATGCAGCGAGTCCACCGTGCCCAACTGTTCTGGGTCGACGACGTCAGTGGTGGAGTAGCCTAACTCCTTGAGGCGATGGTTGATTCGGTCTAGGTGATGGTACAGCTTCATAGTCTTGATGTCTTGGTGCTTCATTATCGCAACGAGTTGGCAAATGGATAAATGTGGCTTTGCTGGACAAACGACAACTGCTAAAACAGCTGTTTCCAAGCATTGACCGATCAAAATAGAACTTCATGTTGAAGTGAGTCATCGACGATTATGCCTATTGCTGCAAAAGTGATTGGCTGCGTTGTGTTGTCTTAGGGGATGTTAGAATAGCGTGGTACACACACGTTTTCACGAAGCGACATGTAAGGGCGCTAACGAATGTCGTCTGACAAGCATCGACGAGCACCCTCGCAAGGCGCACATGCATGTAATAGGAATCTCTAGAAGAGATGAGTCTTGAATCTACCTTAAGATCAACAAGCTGTTTGCATATCACGTCCTGGTTCCGATTTCTAACAGGGGCTGGGTGGGGTAATGATGTAGGTGATAGATGACATCTCTACATGGCTTTCATGCAGTAAACGTACCACCAGCAACATCGAGATCCTGCAAAGTCCTACAAAGCACCGAAGTTGAACGTGTTCACCAAAATTGTAGACCGCTCCAAATCTCACTTGGGTCACCTTGTGGGACACTTGCCATGACCCTTCAAGATCAATCAGATCACCCCATGGAGGAAGACGAGGAAGAACAGATTCAGCCTGCTGCTACATGGGACGGCGATTACCGCCAAGAAGCTTCAGAAGACGAGACTCCAGCGTCAGAATGGAACAAACACAGTAGTGAGACTGGTGAAACGTACTACGTTAACGTGGTGTCAGGCGAGACTTCGTGGGAGAATCCAGACTCCCGCAACAGGATCAAGAAAACGACTGGGTAGAAGCTCATACTAAAGAAGAACCAATTGATGATAAAATCACGTACCCGTATGACGGTACGGAGACACCTGTACACACTGATGTTGAACGCTTAGCTGCTGATGCATCCTTGGAAGAGGAGTTTCCAGCAGCAACGGAAGAAATTTTTAATGAGGACATTGCTGAGGAGCCTGGAGTGCTGGGTCTGTCGCTGGAGCAAAGGGTTGGTTGTGTTGACCAGCAAGGCGGTTTTAGTAGTGGTGGTGCTGGTGTTGGCGAGGTGGCCCAAGAACTGGTTGGTGACGCAGTTGGCACGATGCGACTAGCAAGCGATACAGGGCATACACCGGATTTCAGTAATACTACAACGTCTCCTGTGTTTCTTGAGCAAGGTAGCAATTTCACTGCTACACCAAACGATACTGAAGAAGGCGTAGAATGGCTGGAATTGCAGGACCCTGATCAGGGTGCTCTGTACTACTTCGCCCCACATTCCGGTGAAGTCCGTTGGGAGGCCCCTACTAAAACCACAGCTCACATCCGGCACTGTGACAGTGACGCAGTGCTGGATGAAGTCGTATCGTTACGGCCTGCTGCCAGATCGCACCAGGCTCGTGCTCGAGTTGCTTTGATGAAGGAGCAGAAGCTGCAGTCTGAAGGCAGTCGAAGTATTGATGACGAGGAAAATCAAGACAAATCTTTATTGAACGAGGGTGAGACAAAAGTTTGTTTCAATGAAACGGAAGGAGAAGCCTTGCACCATCAGATTCATGAGCCACAGTGGGTTGAAGTGTACGATCCGGTGACGCAACATCAATACTACTACAGCCCACGGACAAACACTACGCGGTGGGACGTGTCAGAATTACTTGGTTCTTCTATCGATAGCCACAAAGCGGCAGCTGCAACTTCGATCCAGTCAATGTTTCGAGGTCGTGCCGCACGAGAACAAGTCCAAGAACTTCGTGAAAATACACCCCAGCACAATCAGCTTCAGCCAATCCAGGAGGTGTCCCTGATCGAGTCTGAGTTTGAGGCTGTGTGCCGTCGTGAGATGATTAAGGAAGAGCTACTGCAACTTTCAGGTGGCGACAGGTTCTGGGGGCTAGACATTCACGACAGCGAGGTACTACAGCTGCACATTGAGGAAGAGCTCATGGCGAAGGGGGTTAGTACGATTAGCCAGCAATACCCTCGGATGTACACGCCTCAACAGGAAATGCTCACAGCTAACATCAATTTGAGCGACTATCTGGCATTTGAAGAAGACGATGAGAAGGTGGACACCGAGCGATTGCAGCGAGAACTCAAAGAGGAATTCGAAGCTCGCGAAGCAATGTTTCGCGAAGAAGCTCAGCAATGTCAGAATGCGGACAGTTTTTGGGGAATTCAAGCTGAGGAATCTAGGCAAGCCACTGCCAACGTTGCTATGGCACTTGAGGAGGAGGCGAGTCGACGGTTTGCTGAGAATGCGCTCGAGCAAGCACTTAGTATGGCTTGGGAAGAAGAGGTTCAGCAGAGCGTCGCAAATGAACTAGCTACGCGGGGTGGACAGGAGCAACGTATGCAGGAGCGATATCTTAGCTGGTTCTACGGGCAGTGCATTTCAGTCGACGAGCTTCTGGATTATAGATGGCCCACCAAGCTGCAGCAGGAGCGCCTTGAAGAAACCCCGTCTCCTGTAAAAAGCAGGCAGTCTCCAGTTGTGCAAGCTCCTCTGTATTCTTTTGGGTCTGCTACTCCATTCCCTCTGGATGATTTGGTGGTGCAGGAACGTTTAGATAACGGTGACTTGCGATATGGTCTACGATCAATTTTGACTGTTCATCACCAGCATTCACGTGGCACAAATGGGACTCGCTTTGAGATCACGCAGGCCACTCCAGAATGTTCTTTCGATGAGATTACCGCGACAGAAATGTTGAAAAATAGCATGACGACGAGTTTCTCATGCGAGCTAGGCCAAAACAGCAACGGTGGATCATTAAATGGGTACCAAGACAATCTGAATGGTCTTGGAGGGGCGACATACTTGGAAGATGGAGCATCATGCTCTTCGGTCAACTACCGCCGCTCTGAGGTAAGATTTAGTTTAGTCTAAACATCGTGATTTGTGTGTGAATACTTGCCTAAACTGGGTTGAGGTCATTTGCAGATGCCTGACCCGCACATCCCCGCGAGATTTAACGGTGTTCCATACAAGCCAAACCAGGTGGGTAGCGAATAGCTCGTTCATCCATTTCTACATGCACTGTAGTACATCGGCTAACGCGTCTTTTTATTCGTCAGATGAGCCCGACCCGGGAGATATTAAGTGGCGACCATCGCAAGTTAAACCAGTTACCATCGCTTGCGAAATCGAAGCTGACGATGGAAGTATCAAAACTTCGCCAGTTGCAGAAAGCAAAGGCAAAGGCTCGAGCAAAATCGAAACACTCTGGCTCCATCTCGCCCCAATCGTTTAGCAATGGGAACAATTTTGCCTCAGATAAAGACCGTGAAATCGATGACTGTGAAAAGCAGACAAACGACGTTAATTCGACCGAAGCGTCTGGTGATAATGGCCGTCACACACAATTTATACGGCAAGAACACGACGTATTATCACAGCTTTTCGCACTCATGGATGTCGACGGAAGCGGTACAGTTAATCAGGCCGAAATGCAGTGGGCTCTCCAGCGGGATGAGGAAATCAACGCACTTGCAAAGACTTCGCCACTTCTGAGAGTGCTGCTCAAACAGCGTTCCCGTTTGGAAACTCTCTTTCCAGTCTAGATATGGACACCCAGTCTAGCTGCCGAGGTGATAGCCGCAATGAGCTGTCGTTGGAAGAATTTCTTGCACGCTCTGAGCACTGCCACAACCAATTGGTAGCAGAAGGTCTACTACAACTTGACAGCGTTTTTGCTGTTGCTGCTCCTCCCCACCCCGAAGGCATTTCAGGGGTCAATTCGGAGCAGCGGGTAGCGCGTACTCCGATCAGTCAGACAAGGAAGCAGAAACAAACACTATTCGGCGCGTATTCACGTTGCTGGATATTGACCAGAATGGCATATTGGATGTCGCGGAGGTCCGGGAAGCTCTCTATGACTCGGCTGCCACGACCCCCAAAAGTGCTACCAGGGTGAATGGCTCGGGGAAGATATCTAGAGAGCTTCATGATCTCGTAAAAAGCTCGCGGGCACTGCAGCCGATGCTGCACCAGGAGCTTTCATGACTGCTTTCAGCAAGTTTGAACCTTTAGACCCACATGGGATTTGTGAAGAAGAATTTGTGGCCTTCTGCCTCGAAATTGCTCAGGTAGCTGCTGTCAACAACATGACTTGAAGACTAGATTAGGCCCTGGATAATAGTGAGCATCCAACTAGATACACAACTGATCCTTGTACAGTTAGAGCGGCAACTTGAGCTATATAGTCAAGCAAGGATGTTAGCCTTGGCTTTCAGTAAGGGATCTACTATGTCGAATAGTGCAGCGACTGCAAGGCGCGTCTGAGGCTCGCAATGAGGATCCAATGATATCGCCTTAGTCGGATAAAACATTAAGCAACAGCCCCTCCGCCACGCAATTATGTCGTTTGTTGGTTGTGGTTCTCCTTTTCCCACCTGCCTTGAGGTTGAGCTAGGGATATTTTTCCACACGATTTGGTCGAGCTGCGATCGTTGATGCGCCACATTGCTGCTTGTCGATACCGGAGCAAACGGAGATAGTTCGACGAAAGGGAGGAGGACATCTGCAATCCCGAATGCCCTCCCAGTCCGATGTGGCTCCATCATTGCTGCTTTTCGTTCATGACATCGAAATCAATCACTCGTTGAAAATCCCGCGGTTTTGAATGATCCATGACTGCGTTTCTCGCTCTCCATCGAGCTTTCTTGCGTGGGGTCTTTGTCCTGCTACTTTCACGCTTGATGACATCGGCGACAATCGCTTGGGTGGACGCCATCATATTGCGAATACTGAGGTTTTGGGTACTCCCCGAGGTATTAGTGCCAGCGTTGGGTTGGCAGGCCTAACAGCTTTACGGCATTCTTCCTCTCGGTCGTTTGAACTTGCAACTCTTCCGCTATGGCTGTCGCGTTCTCTCTCATCAGAATTTTCGCTATTGGCAACGGATGCTGAAACATCCAAGCCTGTCGAGTAGTTAAAGAAGAGAAATAAATCGTTTTCTTCTGAGGTGTCTACATATTGACTGCTCGTTCCTGGTGGTGCGAGTATGACACGCTCGCTCAAAGAGATGAGCTCGCGCTCGATTGTGTCATCGATAGCTTGAGAAAAAGCTTGGCGAAATCGGCGAGCCTGGAGTAAATAGACAAAATCATCATGTAAGCGGCTTGGAAGTCCAGTATTTATTTTATCCACGTCGAATTTTGGCGATCCACAAACGCACCACTTGGTTGAGCACTGTCATGAGTTGCATGTCGGAGCTATCGGGATTCTCGTAGTGGTAGGCCACACGGCGAATCAGATACCTGGAAATGAACGAAAATATGTATACGAATTAGGAGAGACCTTGTGGACACATAAACCATTTTGCTTGGCAACTCGTACTTCGCCACTTCTGCCTCAAAGTATGGCGTCGTGAAGAGTACCTGGGATCCGTGCACACCACGTGAGAGTTAGACATATCCCGAGGCTCTTGCGTGATCATATCTTACGCTCATACCACAAGAAGTCTGTTAGAGGGAGTAGCTGCCAGAACCATGTTTTCCAGAGGGGTGGCTAGCATAGCAATATCTGCAACACCCGTTGTCGAGCTAGTTTCACGCCCTTCATCAGCATATTTTGCCATCGGATGGATACTGCTGCCTAGATAGGATAGTACATATAAGCACATGACGCCACAACAAAAGTCAGTGTTACCAAAATCTTGCGGGATGCGTCGTGGGTAGGCTGGGAAGTCACGCACCTGCAAAGCTTTGCAACGCGAAGATGAGCGCGCTAAGGTTGAGGCGTTCAGTTTTTGGGTGACGTGAGTCGAATGCCTCCGAGAAAGACTTGGTATAATGCAAAGCCCCCGAGGACAACTCCACCAGCACCACACCTTCCATTGCTCCACGGTGTCAAGTCCTCACGGCTGGACGACGAAGCAACAGGTCCTCGTACCACTGCAAAATAGCGGCTTCATGCATTGCGTGAAGAAAATCTGTGAGACGAAGCTGCTGCAAAGGCATCCCATGCATCACCAGCAAATCTGGTAGGCCATTTTAGGCGATCGACGATGAGTCGGGGGTTTCGCTACTTCCCAACCGTCCCACCGATCCATTCCACTAGTAGCCTCCACAGGTACAGGAACAACACAGCAGTCAAGCAACCGCCTCCAGAATAATGCCGGAATCTCAGCAGGGGGAACCTCAACAGGTGGGAAGCCCGGTGAGTGCTGACTATGTGGACGTCACGGCTATCAAGCCGCATAAAACCCCGTCCAAGAAGAAAGAATACAGGGTGATCTGCTGCGGTAACTCGTGGCAGGATTTGCTCGTGATCCCATTGTGTCTTGTGGGCGTCTACACTCTCCTAGGAGCACTATTTGCTCTATGCACGCGCGCTGTTCTCCAGACGGATGACACCAACACTGCGCTCTGGTCCTTCTTCATCATCTACGTGTGCTTCGTCTTCGTACTGGGACTTGTACTGGGGACGGTGGCTTACAACCGGAAGATGCTGAAAGATCACGAAAACGACGACCTGAACGAAGATCTGTAAGAGCGACGAACCCATGCTTCTAACAGGAGCACTCCAGGTACTGGATGACAACACGGCATCCTGAACCAACCACGGCCTCGGATGGTGACTCTCCTGCACTAGGTCGCCCACCCAAGCTAAGTAATACCACGCATTTATCTCAAAAATGCTGCATTCGTCGTTACCTTGAATTCTCCTCTCAGACGCAGGTTAGGATCTGGGAGGACGCTGTTTGTTGTCTAGAATCACTCTGACCTCGAGGAGTTGCAGAGTTACTGACAATTGTACTGACGGAGACGACGTTGTCTCCGCGGATGAACAGCTGCTTGACATAATCACGCTGGGTACCACCAGCGCTACCTAGTACGACCCTGTTTCGACAACGATCTGTTGCTGAAAACACGGTCTCACTGAAGGTGCGTTTGCCCTCGTGCACCTCCCGTCGTAGCCTCTCGTAGGTGCTTGACGGAATGTACTCTTGACTCACATCCATCAGCACCAGATTCATGTGTTTATCGAATGCCTTGAGGAAACCTGAGCATGTCCCTCGCACACTGTTAACACGACGCACGACCACCAGCACACGCATCCGTTCCAGAAAGCAGCGACGAAGGACTCGAAAGGGTCCATCCAGGTACGTATCTACCATCAACATATTTGACCAAAACGGCTCAGTATTAGCATATGCACCCAGCAGTCATCAACGCTCTCTAAGATCTCCATCTACTACCTGCAAGCTGCTCGAATAGCGTCGGCGTAGCGGCGCGAGTCTTCTTATCAGCAACCTTCGTCTTCGCATCAACTGCAGACGGGCTCGCCTTTTTGGTCGAACCACAAGATCCTGACGATTCACATCCGACTCTGGAAGCTACAGCAAAGGAGCCCGTAAAGATAAAACTCCCTCACCAACTCACAGGAAAACCAGCAGCTCACTTACCAAATGTCGGCATTTTTGGATATTGTCGAGCGGATACGTCGCCACAGGCAGCTTCAACTGTTTTTGAGAGGCCTGAAGAGCTTGAAGAGCGTCAAACTTCGACGACCTGAAGTCCAGTGGACTCTCCGAAGCGAGTGGCAGTGTGCACAGCTTGAAGTCTCTCTGGTACTCGTGTGGAGATTTGGTGGTCGATTTTCCTTGGCCATTTGAATCAGTTACTTGCACCTGGCCACTGTCGTCTTCTGCTGGTGTTGTGAGATCTGGGGCGACACCGTATTTCTTGAACAGTTTGGCGCATAATTGGCGCTCACGGCCACAAAACTTGCGCACAATCTCGGTTCTGTGGGAACACCAGAGAGATTTCAAGGTGAGTTTGGAATGATACTGAGATCGCTAGACAGCGGTTCAAGCGGCGATAAACGTTTCATGAGGGAGGTATTTCTTAGATGAAAAACAT
Source organism: Phytophthora kernoviae (assembly GCA_008080845.1). NCBI lineage: Eukaryota > Oomycota > Peronosporomycetes > Peronosporales > Peronosporaceae > Phytophthora > Phytophthora kernoviae. Next base: position 64,749 of record VKKV01000162.1, on the reverse strand, counting down.
TTACTCACATATTCTGCTCATTGCCAGGATTGTGCTCTGCGTAGAAGGCGCGGAGCCTGACTTCCATCTGCGCTGCGTCCATCAAGGGTTTAAGTGTTGTGTGTCGTACATGAAAATAATATCACAGTTGAGAGAGTATTTTTCTAATTCATGATTCTATTTTCTATATTTACTATTTTCGTAGTAGATGATGACCCTTTAACTGTGCTGTGTTGAACTTGCTGGGTGTGGCACACCCAAGAAAAAAGTTGTAGAAGCCACCGCGTTTCTATTGGAAGCAGGTATGGTGGTCAGTTGGTATCTCGCGGCCTTTTAGGGAGGGTAGCAGGAGGATGGCCGAGTCGGTGCCACGCTCGACAGTGCAGAAGCTCAAGCTACAGCTGTTCCACCGCCTGCAGAGACGCCACCGCGACTCCTGGAAGCGCTACTGGGGCGCCTTCCAGCTCTACCTAGCCGCCAAACTCTCGCTCGAAGAGTTCCACGCTCTTGCCGAGGCTCCTCGGTCCGACAAACGTACGTTTTACGCGTAAAACTCCGATGCTAAAATGACGGTTAAATTGAAGGTCCAACGCACTAATTGTAATCTTTGTCAGATTTACACAACAAGTTCGTCGTGGCGTTGCTGAGCACGGCGTTCCAGCAGACAGACGACGACGTACAGCCGCCACTACCACCGGAAATACAGGATCACAATGGGGAAGGCGGAGGAGAAGCTGTGATTGTGGCTGCTGGAGAGGACACTGGGTCAGAAAGGACGAAACCGAAGGATCCGCTGCTGCAGATTATCAAAGAGGAAGGCGCTAGACACGGTAGGCTGTCTCTTGCTTGAGGAAAGAGATGCCATCTTTGCAATCTGTTTAACGCAGTGTGTGGAGATTCTGAGCAGCGCTTGAGCGTGCCGCCAGGCGCGCATGAAGTGCACGGCCGCAAACGTTCCCGCAGCAGCGTTGAACCTGCTCACGAAGACGCGGGTGCGTTGGACTCTAAAATTCTAGAGAGCGAGCCGTCAAATCTGAAAGTGCTAACGGAATGGGATATGTGCTGTAGCTGTGAATAAAGTGGTGCATCTTGCCGGCACCAGTCGAGAAAGATCCCACGTCCACGATGGCCATCCGGACCACCAATCGGCAGAGCTCTTGATCGGGCTTGGCAAATGCTCGTCCATTAGTCCGTCGTCGATCGCTCTCACACCGGGATCGACACCTTCCAACCGAAGCTTTGAGGCACATGTATCTTCTGGTACAGATGACAGGCGAGGCTAGAAACACGGGTTCTGGGGTCACCCCACTCAGACGGAGATGATGCACGATCTGCTTGTGGACTCTTTGGTCTCCTCTGCTGATAGGATGTCTCTTTATGGTGCAATTTCAAATTGCGGCACTTGTTATCGAGAAATGCTTCTAGTCCAATTTGTAACAGACATTTTGTGTCAGTCTAAATATAGTCCGATTTGTAACGCAGAGAAAGTTGAGCTCTTCAAGATCCGCCTGGTCATCATGAACGCCACCACGTTGCCCACGACCGTGCGCTGGATCCCAGACGCGGAGGTGAGTGTATGCTTCGGCTGCCAACTGCTCTTCGACTGGGTGCGCCGCAAACACCACTGCCGGTACGTCGCTGTTCGTCCATTGGCTACAAACTTGGAATATTTGTGCCTGCCTTACTTTCCCATTCCTCTTGCAGCTACTGCGGTCATGTATTCTGCGAGCTCTGTACGCCCCAGCGCAGTTTGATCCGTGAAGACCAGATCCTCACGAACCCAGAGCGCAAGTACCTGGCTGTGAACGCCCACAACCCACAGCGCGTATGTGATGACTGCCACGTGCGACTCGCCCCAGAGCAGGAAGAGCTGCGTACGTCAATTGGAGAAGAGAAGAGTTTAATACTACTTAAGTAGCTTATTGTTTATCTTAGGTCTGACGATGAGCCACGCGGTGCAGCAGACGGAGGTGAAGGAGTCGGGGGCGCAGAGATTCTTCAATAGCCCGTACTCGTTTACACTGCGCGAAGAGATCCGCAAGGCCACCTACAGTGTCAAGAATTTCACCTTTCAGGGGGTTGTCAAGGACCAGTCTATCCCTTTGCCACTGCTCACACACGCCAAGGGCATTGCTGTATGGATCTTGTTCTTGCTGCTTCGCAATTTGCCTACTGCTTCATGTCACTGAGAATTTATGTGTTGCTTTGTTGATCCTTTTGTGCCAGTTCTTGACGGTGATCAAGATGGGTTTTGTGTTCACGGGGCGCATGGGCACGGGCCTGGTTACTGCGCGGTTGCCCGATGGGAGGTGGTCAGCGCCATCGGCTATCGGCACTGCCGGTGTGGGCTGGGGCCCGCAGATGGGAGGAGAGATCACGGACTTTGTGATTATCCTTAACACTCAACGCGCCGTCGAGGCCTTCTGTGCTTCTGGGCAGGTGAACTTGGGTGCAGAACTAGGAATCTCCGCGGGCCTGTGGGCCGCGTGGCGGCAGGATCGCTTGAGGCGAGCGCTTCTATGGATATCGCGCCATGTTACTCGTATTCCCACTCAAAGGGGCTGTTCGCTGGCATTTCTCTCGAGGGTTCAGTGATCCTCTCGAGGCCTGACATCAATCGCTCATTCTACGGTAAAGCAGTGTCGGTGCCCGAGTTGCTGGGAGGAAGTGAGCCTCCACCAGTGGCTGCAGCTCCATTGTACGAAGCAATTCATTCGGCTATGGCGAGGTCAGTGTTTAATGTATTCTGTGAAAACCAGCCACATATTTGCTGCATACCATGCTGACACTGTGATGGGGTTATGCTGAAAAACAGTCCAGCGAATGGCGCCAACCGTGTTACTCGCAGTTCCTCGACTCCGGCTGAGCAATACCAACCTACCGCGGCCTTCGAAGCTGCGTCACCGACGCTCCCTCCAGCTCCTATGCCAGTTGCTTCATCTGCTCCGACCGACAGCTCATTGTTCACAAATGATCCTGTGAAGTTGTAGGCGAACACCATGTATCGAAGTTCATCGGGGATGAGACTTCCTGCTGACTGTACCACGAATTCACTTGGTTAACACCGTCCCAGGTGCCAACGATTGAATTCAGCCTTTTAAATTACCTAAGCAGTATGCTGTCAAACAATCAGCAACAGCGGGTGGAGCGCCGTTGCGAGTGCCCCTACAGAGCTGGCTACACTCCTTGGCCTCAGTTCATCGCGGTTTCTAGGGCCGAAAAAACTCGTCCTGCATCTGTCGTGCCTGGCGAGCCTTCTGCTTATCATACCATCCATAACAACAGTACACGTGAGCAATCCACATTCACCAGCACGTTTTCAACGATAAAACCCTTCTGACCTCTGCCTGCTCTTGTTGTGCCGGGGTGAGTGTCTCTGTACTGGTAGGAGCAGCGCTCGCCTGATCACCCGTCCCTGCTGCTCCAGCTCCATCTGCATTCTCCATTTTAACATCCTCCTCCGTACCTGTAGGGGAGGCTGAGTCGACAGCTGTCGCGTCGTCAGTCGACTCGTGCAGTTCACCATGCACACGCTCCACAGCGCGCCGTGACTCGTCGATCGTACGGCGAATATCGCGCGCAGCATCCCGACGCTCCTGAACCTGCGTCTTGAGCATCTGAATCACCGTTTCACGTGCTTGATGCGGCCGGAAGGCATTAATGAGGTTGTGCATGTTCAAGAACAGCAATTCAACGTCATCCAGCTTCTCACTAAGTAACAAAAACACAGCAATAAATCAGTCAAACAACATATCACACCATATGATACATCTCCGCATACTTGAACATGGCTGGCTTCTTAATCAGCACGTCCACGAGCTCCACGAAGTTTGCGAGAAGCGACCGGTTAATCCTGTAGCGTCACTCCTTATTAGACTCCTAATAACTGTATCAAATCAGACAAACTGTTACTTCTTCATCTGGGCCTTGTAGTCCACCACACTGGCATCTCCTTCTGCGTCCTCCGCTGGGGCGTAGAGTTTCTTGTCTGGCTGAGGAAGCAGATCGGGCACCACGTCCTGCGTGCTGTAAGGCGACCCAAACATGTGATAGGTGGGCTCCATAGGCTCTGGAGGGAAGGGCCGCTCGCTACGCCATCTGCATACAACACGAAGAACTTGGGTGGCGCTGGGAACTCCGACACAATCTCAGGCGCCTCCGCCTCCTCCGGCTCCGTGCTCATAACGCTGGAATGAGATAAATGACAATTTGACCTATCATAAATAATGATATGCCAAAACATAGGTTTAGAGTAGTTTTGTAAATATTCGTTTATTTAATAAATCCTGTCACATGGCATAATTAATTATATATAAAAGTCAAGAAGTTGACCAGCACACGCCAATTCCTTAAGACGACGCTTGTGTGTGTGTCGATGCTGTCTGTACTTCGTGCTCGCGCTCGGCCTGTGCTCAGTCGCTCTGCGTTGCTATTGCAGCATCCAGCGCGTTTATCTTCTTCTTCCACTTCAACAGCCAAGTCTTGTGGATTTTTCCGTCGTGTCTGGACCTCGTACGCTTCTTTGTTGGAGACACATCCGTTGAAGACCAAGATCATTTCGGGTGGAGTCATCGCTGGAGTGGGCGACTTGAGCTGCCAATTGGTGATTGAAGCAGACGAGAACAAAGCTGAGATCGACACGAAACGCACTGCAATATTCACGCTGCTTGAGGAGTCCTCGTGTCCCCAGTGCTGCATGTCTGGTACGGATTCCTGGGGTCACGAGTGGCCGGAGTCTCGACTCTTGCAGTCGCTAAGCGCCTGGCGCTGGACCAATTGGGCTTTGCCCCAACCTTCCTCTGTGTCTTCCTGTCATCGCTCCTGACATTGGAGGGGAGGCCAAGGGTATTCCAGACAAACTACGTGCTGACTGGTGGCCGGCCATGAAAGCCAATTGGGGTGTCTGGGTGCCTGCACAAATCCTCAACTTCCGCTTCGTGCCGGGGTCCATGCAAGTGCTTTTTTCCAATGTGGTGGGGTTGGCGTGGAACACGTATTTATCTTATATCAGCCACTTGGAAGTGCCCAAGAGTATTGAAGTTGCGAGAGAGAGTGAGACAGTGACCACAGCTGAGTAAGGAACAGAGGAGACTGCGGGAGAAGGATCACTGAAGCTTTAGAAGTATCAATTAGACTTCTGGCGTTCGAAATGAACCTGTGCTAAGTCAAAGGTGTACGCAAGTATTTCGTTCGCTATTGCGGACCGCCGAATGTTGTCTGCAGAGGTGTGGCTAAGTGCTTTCGAGCTGTCTGAACTGTCTTAGCCATGAACGACGCCAGCCCTGGTGGAGCGATTCGCTCACGGAAACTCCGTGACTGGTTGGAATCTTGATCATTTTGCTGGGAAGTGTTAGATGATGCAAAGTAAGAAGAAGGGGCCGATGGTGACAGCCAAATGGTCGCACTGGCGGCCTCAGGCGAGTCCCTGATAGCATTCGGCAGCTCCATCAAGTTGTTGAACAGATCCGACCCGCGTCGATTTGAGCCGTCCCTCGTCGCTTTAACAGGGCGAATCGTCGTACGCTTCTTCTGACCTTTCCGCTTTGCCATTGCATCGCGCGTGCTGTTGTTTCCGAGCGGGACAACTTCATAGTCAGAATTGTGGCCAGTACTTGAGACCCGGCGGTGAAGCTTGTCAACTTGCTCTGCTAGTGACGTTTTGTCAACGGAAAGCGTCTTGAGCTCGAATTCCATCTGGACCAAGTCTGCACGTAGACTGTCAATCACCTCGTCCTGCAATCGCATTTGTCGAGCTTCGTAGCTTGCAGTCCCTGAGGCAGTGGCATCTAATGCAGCCTGCAGTGTGCTCCGCTCATTTTGTAGGTGCAGTATTTGGGTATGTGCAGCGGAGAGTTCCTCCTCCAATCGGCGGCAGTTCATCTGGGCTCTGTCTAACGTCTTACGTGCCTCGGCACGGTCTCGTGCGCTAGAGGCAATAGAATCCTGAAGCATCTCATGCTGTTGCTGCTGCTGAGTCAGTACAAACATCATTTCTTCGTGCGCTTCTCGTGCTGCATTTGCCTGCCGTTCATCTTCAGCCAGTTGAGTCACTAGTTGAACATTTTGCTTTCGCAACGCATCTCTCTCGATGCGTAACCCAGTCAGCTCGCGTATAAGGGCGGCGTTCTCCTCCTGTATTGCACGATTCTTCTTCTCCATCGTCACCCGCTCGCCCGCGTGTTCGCTCCTGGCTCTCCATATGAGATGCCAGCACCTCTACGTCTTCTTGAAGCTGAGAGCAGCGACGGACAAGAACTTCTCGGCTCTTTCCACTGTCCTCAGTTTGTACTTCATCGCGCTCAAGATCACTGTCATCGGAAGAGCCCTCGAACTCAGGAGAAGTGCTAGCAAGGGCACCATTCACCTTGGCCGCAAACTGGGGGCCGAGATCGATGGAATGCCTCGCAAATTGATTTGAAGAAGGTGTCATGACTTGATCAACAGCGTAGAAGCAGTGACCGTTTTGATTGCAGCAGCCAACAACAGCGGCAGCTCAATAACTTCGAGTATCAATCAACAATGACTCAACTCCGGCTTGGCTAAATGGACTGCAACCGCTGATTGGTCAACGTTATTGAAGCTAAATGTAGCCATCCATGTTTGGTTCCGACACGGTCCCATTTTCACCATTGATGAACTTCACTTGTGCCCACCATGCAGTCACATCACTTTACCGGTCATGACTTGATGTACGTCGCAGTGATTTCTCCTCATGGAGAAGCTCGAGCTTTGGGCGGTTGAGCTCATTCTTGTTTGTTTTCCAATGCCTAGCTGTTGGAGTCATACGTCCACGACAGCATTCAGCACCTACCCAAGTTGCCAGGACCCGCCGGTACTGCTGGAATGAGCGCCAACAGCACTCAGATACCCACACGCTGTGCAACGTACCATACCGTGTGCGCCAACATGCTCAAGGAGATAATGGCACTGCTGACACTCTTCTCGCCGCGGCTGTGCCGACTCATTGCACAGGTCTGGGACCTTGCATCCCTCAATGCGTTCGTGCTGCTGCAGCTGTCAAATGTGGCACTGCAGGACGCGCACCGACTGCGTGAGCAGCTGGTGTTCATCGAGCGGTTCCACGCGGAGGATATGGAGAGGCAGGCATCAGCCACGCAAAGGTACGAGGAGGAGCTTGCCCGTCAGCGACTGAGCGAGCAAGGTCTGCGAGCCGAACTACAGAAGATACGCCAGCGTGCCAACTGTCTCGCAGTGGAAAATGGCCAGCTGCACCTCGTGGTGAGTAGAGTGTTAGACGCCCAAGCGACTATGGACTCCACCAGCTTCGATAGTGCCAAGCCCGACGGCCCAAGTTTATGTGAAGACATTGCTGCTGTTGGGGATGCCGAGGAGCGCGAGCTTTTCGGGATCGATACTGGCGAGGACGCATTGGCACGCATAGAGACCGTCCATCCCATCGAAAGCTACGCCACCGATTTTGAACAGCTCTTCCAGGCACTATTTGAGCGGGAGGAGTATAATGTGCGTGTGCTCAATGACATGGATCGATTTGTCAATTCCACGGCTGTGGCCTTACTTTGGCGCTATGGCTCCACTGAGGAGGAGCACCAGTTGATGCACAAAATGCTGAGCGCGAGCACTGTAGGGACGCAAACTGATGGAACCACAACAGAAAATCCATCACTTCATAGATCGCGAAGCGGGTCGAATCGGAATCTGATAGCGAGGACGGGGGTCCGATGACGCGTGTAGTGATTCTCGAGTGGACCCTCATCAGTGCTTTGGGGAATTGGTTGGGCATGACGATGGAGGAAATCAACAACACCAGAGATATGTGGGTCATGAGGTGGTGGCTATAACGAAACGCCAAGTGATCCCGGCAACGCTGCGCGCGCAGTTAGAATCTCGACCTCGTGTTCACCGCGTGCTCGAGAAAAGTCTACTCAATCGCATTTTGCTTCGACTGTATCTCGAAAGATTGAATGCGACGCGCGGCTTCTACACCGCCGGTTTCGAGTTTCGAGTGCCGCTCAGAGTCGTGAATGTAATACCCCACTTTCGATCGCTGTGGTCCGAACACCACTCCATCGCTTCATGAAAGAATTCTTCCTCGCACGCTACGAAGTACCGGCACTAGCCGATTTCCACATGATGGAAGTTGTCAAGAGTTGTCTGTACTACCACGAGCAGCTCGATGCTATCCTTCGCCGAGATACTGTTTTCGTTGCTAATGCATTGGTGGGCTGTCTCCCCGGTAGCCCTGAAAACCTAGTTCGGCACGTGCAGCACCATCATCAGCACGACCGAACCGCCTTGAATGGTAACCCGTTCCAGGAACTTAGCCAACAACAACAGCAGTTCATTGCAGCAGACGTACGCATTGCACTTTTCAGTCGACTCTCTGAACTTGTACCATTCGGTGAACACACGACGATAACGGCCTCGCCGTCGTTAACTACGACAGCTGGTGGCAACTTTTCTGCGTGTTTGTTGAATGCGGTTGTGGATGTACTGGGTGACGTGCTGGAGCTGGACCCTACCGTGCATTCACTTGCCCAGATCGAAGAGCTTCCAAACGAAGCGAGCTGGGGGTGCCCGCGCACTTTAGCAACCGAGCTGCTGGCCCGACACCTGACTTTATCGACCAAGTGACAATGGAGGGTGCCAAGGCTAGCGTTTCACGATTGTCCCCTGTAATACTAGTCGCAGAACTATCCGGTGGAGATACCATTTCCACCGACTGCATCGCCGTCGACGTGTTTCTCGCGCTCTTTGCAACTACATGGATTAGATACGACCAGCAACTAGAGGTCAAACTGCGCGAGCTTTCGCCACCAATTGTTACTGTCATCACCCTTTGCGAAACAGGACTGGGTAGATCCTGGTGGTACGAAAAGCTCTGTGGACAGCGATATCAGCGGAAATACTCCTGAACGAGTCAGTGATGACGTCGTGACAGCTTCAGTTGGGAACCGGATGAATACGCGACGTTCTTCTACAGTGCTACCAGCAATGAATAGCCGACGACCCACCACTATGTTGTTGCCGGCAGTGGTTTCAGGAGCTGCTACAGCGGCGATGCCCTTGTCGCCATTAGAGATGATCGCTCAGGCTTGGAAAGCGCTGGAAAACGAATCGCTATCTTCGCTGGACATGGAAGAGCTTGAAAACGCGTTCCGCAGTCTGATAGAGGCTAAGCAGCTTGATTCAAAGCACCGGCGTCGACCGTCCTTGAAGAAATTGCACATAGATACTTCTGACTCAAGTCACTCAATCCCTGGATCTGAGTTATCTCTTGGCGGTGTGACCGAGAAAGAATTCGTGTTCCACGCACTCCAAGTACTGCGACGAAGGCGCAATAACTACGGACTGCGCACAAACGGCAAACGGCCACGCGGCTTCGCACAACCAGCGAATGGCAGTACTATCAACGGAGAAGCAGAAGTGGACGACATGCTGGTGCCACTCGAGACACTCAAACCTGGTCTCGGTAGCAACAGTTTGACTTATGCAGGCAAGAAGATCGGCGACCAACACGACAAGTGAAATTAAAGCGTGTCGGTGTATCCGTACAAATAGAGCGTCATTAAATAATTCATTTTCATTTTTTCAATCAATTTCGAGCGCCCTTGGTGACACCATCTTATCAAAACTGGAGGCCACAAGTACACCGACATGAGTAGTCTCGTTGGCCGTGGGCATGCTAGCGTGCTCAGTACCTTGCTTATCCGACGGTCAATTTTCGCCTGTGCCGAACCGACATATCACATTCTCTCCAATGTGTTAACATGCCGACTTCTCCACTTGGTATGGCATTTACGTGTAAAGCATTCGGTTGAGGATACCCGCGTGCGCATCAGCGAACTCGAAGCTGGACATATTGGAATTGTACGAACCCACAGTCGATGCTTCACCGGACCCGATTGGCCTCAGATCACCTGCCATCAACACTGGATCAACCTTCCCAGTCGAGCCGACCTCTCCAGTCGGCGTCGACCAACAAGGTTCCTGTTGCATAGTGATGAGGCAGATGCCCAATTCCTGTGGGCTCGAATATACTGTAGTAGACGCCCCTCCCTTGCCAGTAGTACTTGCTTCAGTATCATTGGTGTCAACATCTTCTCATAGCACACCGGGAGCAGTGGAAAGTCTAGATTCCGAAAATTTGGTCCCACGAGAAGACATTGATTCCAATTTGCACGCTCGGGGAATGCTTGGCGATCTGTCGGTACTGCATGTATCTCTCGTGGATGGGGTCCATTCCATGACGCTCCGCCACAGCTTGCAAATTGGCAGAATACACCGTCCAATTAAGGACACAAGAGAGGCTACAACAGTTGCCTACCACTCGAATCACTTCCGAGTCTTGCACAGCTACAGCCAGCAAAAGCACGATGCTGTTCATTCAATCAAACTTTCCAAAGCCCCCTTCCCTCTCCAATGAGCAATGGAGGTCGCCCAAATGAGGAAATGTGCCGTACATTACGCTTAGCACAATGCATAATGTGGATAGTTTGTTTATTTCCACGACGGCTCGAGAAGATTCCTGCGCCCATTCGCCACCCGGAGGCTTCAGTCTGCAATCTTTGTCGGGATCCCAAATGGGCACGATGCGTCTTGTGCTTCACCTCGTCGGGCTCTCGCTGGCTAGCGTTACAACACTTACGGTTCATGCGGAGGACGCCCCACGATGCTTCCCTGAGAACTTCATGTTCGGCTCGGCCACTGCGTCCTATCAAGTTGAGGGCGCGTGGAACGAAGGTGGTCGAACCCCCAGCATTTGGGACGACTACTGCCGCTCGCACTACAAGAAAGTGGCGTGTGCCAACGTAGCTGACGATTTCTACCATCGCTATCGGGACGACATCAAGCTCATGGTGGAGACTGGACTACAGTCCTCGCGATTCTCCGTCTCCTGGTCGCGTGCTATGAACTGGAACCCTGAGACCAAGCGGATGCGTCCGAACCCCGAGGGTATCGCCTTCTACCACGCCTTAGTCGACGAACTCACGGCGAACAACATCGTGCCGGTGTTGACTTTGTACCACTGGGACTTGCCTCTTGAGCTGCACAGTGAACTCTCTCCGCAAGGTTGGCTCAACCCTGACATCGTCGACCATTTTGTCGAGTACGCGACGCTCATGTTCCACGAACTGGGAGACAAAGTGGACCTCTGGACCACGTTCAATGAGCCGCTGACGTTCACAACTGCTGGTTACGCCAGTGGGCAAGGAGCCCCCGGGCTGAAAAATCCGAGACCATGGCTTATGTCGTGGCGCACAATGTGTTACGCTCACATGCAGCCGTGGTTCATGCTTTCCGAGAGCTCAAGACAAGTACTCCAGGCGTCGTCCGCACCAACGCTCGCATCGGCATTACCCTCAACTCGGATTTCGCTTACCCTGTGGATCCAAAGAATCCGTTGGATGTGGCAGCCGCTGAGCGGAAGATGCAATTCGAGTTAGGCTGGTTCCTGTTGCCGTTAGTCAGTGGCGACTATCCCGCCATCATGCGAGAGCGTGTGGGCGATCGCCTGCCGAGATTCACGGTTGAAGAAGCGGCGTTGGTCAAGGGATCGTACGACCTGTTCATGCTCAACCACTACTCATCGAAGCTCGTGACCGACTGCGGAATTTCACCAAAGTCCAGTCATCCGTGCAAGAAGCTGGGAAGGGGTTGGGAGAGACTTGGGAGTGGATATCTCACGCCAGCTCCCAGGCTCTCGCCGATCCAGCAAAAACCGTCAGGGTAAACTCAACTGCGGCTGGTTCACTGCCTACCCGCCCGGATACCTGGAGGCGATCAAATGGCTTCATGCTGCAGACCCGACCGCCGACATCCTGCTGACTGAGAATGGCTGGTGTGGCAACGAAGAGGTGGAAAACCTAGACCAGCTCTGGTACTACCAAGAATACGTGGCTCAAGTGTACAAGGCTGTGGTGGAAGAAAATATCCCGATCATCGGCTACACGGCATGGTCGTTCCTGGACAACTACGAGTGGGGATCGTTCAGCCCACGGTTTGGGCTCTATTACGTGAACTTTTCATCGGAGACGGGTGATAAAGATGAAGCCTACACGCCGCAGTCTTCTGGACTGGAGCGCATTCCGCGACCAGCAGCGAAGTGGTTTGGTCACCTTGCGAAGACCAAGTGTATGGACGGCTGGTCCGGGTACGAAAAGTACGAAAAGAAGGCTAAAGCTGAGGCTGCAGGGCTGGAGAGCATCAACAGAGAGCAGAGTCTATCGCGCTGGTTGATGGGGCTAACAGGCATTCTGGCCGTTGTCAGTCTTACTGCCATGGCAGTGGTAGGCCGCAACATTTTAACGCAATTATCTTCGCCTGGTGCACACCGAATCCCACGTGAGACAGACCCTCTGCTACAACACGAAGCTATGCTTTAAAATGCAGTCAAACTTTCTCCAAGTATCGAGGTGCGGAAGAAAAGAGGAGAGCATTCATATTGGTATACCAAGCACCGTGACACTGCTCGTAACTGCTGGATGTACGTGACGAACAATACACCTCGCTGCAACTCACCTTCCCGTCTCATGTCATTGCTTTGAGTTTCTCTTCATTTTGCAGAACTCAGCTAGCTACACGTAATCTTGTTGTCGCCTTCCTGCTGAAAGTACTGACTTGAACATCAACTGTATTTCTTATTCCTGCTTGAAAATCGTCACTATTGACGCACCTGCATGGGCAGTTAGCGTTTCGATCGATGGGACGGTGTAGCATGTGCAACATTGCCTGCATGTGGCCCTGGTGCTCAAAACCCTGGGGCCTAGCTGTTGGGAGCCCATTTTGCAACGAACTCGGAAGCCACCATGAGCTACAACGGAGACTACTACTACGACCACCACAGCTATGACTCTCGTAGAGGGGCCAAAGCCAAAGCCAACACTACAACCACGAACAACAAAGTGGCTACGACGAGCAAAGTTACGGGCGACAACGAGCTTACAGTTCTCACGGGGGCGGAGACTATGGCGATGGCTCTGGGCCTCACACTACCGGTTACGACATCAGTCGTGGTTATAGAGAATGCGGTAGTGGAGACCAGAGTTATTGGTCGAGTGGAAGGCCTCCACTCGACGGAGGATATGGAGGAGGGAGCTACGGCGTTCACTCTCACGGAGGGCTGAGTGGTGGGTACGATGATCGCTTTCGGAGTGGTTATGACAATCGCAAGGCTCACGACGGCGGCAACTCATACCAGAACTTGAGCTACGGGAGTCACAGCTATGGCTCTTCGTCTGAAGGTTACGACCAGAGCCACGGCGGATACAGTGGCTACGGAGGTAGTAGCAGTGGTGACTACAGGGGCAACAACGGTGGCAGTAGATACAGCAACCGTTCTCTAGGAGCCGAGGGCGGAGTCACAGGCAGAGTTGGATATGGGAATAGCTCACATGGTGGGGATGGCAGTCATGCTTCGACTCGCGAAGAAAGTGGCTATGACGCGCGAGGTGGTCGCGGCTGTGAGGGAGGGGTGGCCGTTTTGGCAGTGAAGGTGGCGACCGATTCGGCAGCGGTGGACGACGCGGAGAACGAACGCCTGGGGTCGGCAAGATATATGGTTGTGGCTACGAAAAGTTGGCGACACCATCATGGATCCTCGCAAGCAGGAGTTGTGGGCTGGTCGCATTGATGCTGTCGAAGTTAAAGTTGATGACCCCGATCTGCTGGAAGAGTCCAAAATCTGCCGTCGCCCTGGTTTCGGGAAAGATGGTAGATCGATCAAAGTGCAGGTCAACTGCTTCGGTATTTCGTTGGGAGCAGTGCCTGCGGAGATCTTTAAGTACCATGTCGATGTCATACGCACGCCTAATCCCGAGGAGGAAGCTCAACCACAGCAACCTCCGACGTCAACTACCGCATTCTATTATGCGCAATGTTATCAATGCAGCACTGCGTCAGTATGAAGCTGCATTCCGAGGTATTCGCGTAGCGCATGATGGCATGTCGGCACTGTATTCGCCCTCAAAGTTTGATTGGAATGCTCGGGATTTCTCAGACATTAACCCAGACAGCCCGAGTGCTGATTGTGCGCCTACGTCTCAGCGACAACCACAGTCTGCAGGGGATGTAGCACGTGATGCCCTCGTCGTAGGTTCAAAGGACCTCGCACTTTTATCGTGAAAATGAAACTTGCTGAATCTATCAAAGTAAGCAGTCTCGATGCGCACTACAAGAACCTGAAGAAAAATGTAATTCCAGTCATTCAGGCGTTAGATGTGGTAGCACGACACCTCGGGGCGCAGCGACTGATTGCAGTAGGGTGCAACTTTTTCGGGATGAAGAAGACACACAAGTTCAAGGGTGGTAAGGAACTCTGCTGGGGATATTACCAAGCAACCACTGTGTTCTACGCTCCAGGTGACCTTATGGCTCTCGCAATGTCTGCCCTCAATGTGCGCTCTGCTACGGATGTGCAACACCTCTCGGAGCGAGATATGAAAAACCTGGCTCACACCCTTCGCAAGGTAGAGGTCACTCCAAAGCACCGGAAAGACCGCAAGCGTGCCATTTTCGGTGTTAGCCCGGGCCGAGCTGACCGAACTGTGGTTGATATCAAGGGCGAGACAATGTCGGTGGCGGACTATTTCATGCGGAGATACAATACACCACTTCGGTACCCAAATCTGCCCCTGGTGAATGTGGGCAGCAAGAAAGTGGGCCGCGAGAATTGGCTGCCCATCGAGTTGTGCGAGGTGGCACCAGGCCAGCGTTGTTCCAGCATTAACGACTTGGATACGGCTGAAATTATTCGTCAAACAAATCAACCGCCATACGTTCGTCGAGAGAATATCATCAACCAGGTGCACCAAGCTGGCTTTGAAAACGACCCATTTCTCGCAGCGTTTGGTGTGAAGATAGGTTTGCAGCCTGAGGTCACGGAAGCATGCGTGCTGGATCCACCGGAGGTGCAGTATGCAATGTGTCAGAACGACCGAGTGGCGGTCAATGGAATCTAAAGGACAAGCGGTTCGTTACTGGCGCCACACTCCGCAATTGGGGTGTTGTGGTGGACGCGAACGTTGGTGGAAATGATGTTCGCCACTTCATCCAGAACATGGTGGACATGGGCCCGAAGAGCGGACTGGTTCTACAGCCACGAAGTCCGCCCGTAATCGATCGATTTGCGTGTGCGCGAGGTGATGTTGAGGAGATGATGAAGACTTGTTTTGGAGAGATAAAATCGCGTAGCAATGACCCGCCGCAGCTGATCGTGGTGATCAAACAGGATAAGGGATTTTCTTTGTACGGTCGAATTAAACGCATATCCGACACGGTGCTGGGGGTTCCTTCGCAGTGCATCGTTGCGTCTAATGTCCGCAACACAAAACCGACGTTCTGTGCGAACGTTTGTCTCAAGATCAACATGAAGTTGAACGGGAAGAACTCCATTCTGCGCGAGCTGCTCCCGTTGGTCAGCTCCACCCCGACGATCATCATTGGCGCCGATGTCTTGCACCCACGTTCAGGCATTGGCTCTCGCCCTTCGATTGCTTCCGTTGTGGCGTCCATGGACGCTTTTTCGCGAAATACATTTCGCGTGTTGCGGTGCAGAAGGCGTCGAGCGATATCATGCAGCTGCCCCGCATGCTACGGGAGCTCTTCATGGCATTCTACCAGAGTACAAATCGCCAACCAGAGCGTGTGATTTACTACCGAGATGGTGTGAGTGAAGGACAGTTCTTCGACATCTTACAGAGCGAGATGCGTGCGCTTCGCAAGGCGTTCAAGATGCTGTCGGATAGTTATATGCCGCCCGTGACGTTTGTCGTGGTGAACAAACGCCACCACACGTGAGCCTTCGTGGTGAACCAGCGCGATGCTGATCGCAAGGGAATGTGGTGCCAGGTACCGTGATCGATACGGGCGTCGTGGATCCGCACCGGTTCGACTTTTCCTGTACGGCCACAGCGGCATCCAAGGCACGAGTGTTCCCTGCCACTACACGGTGCTACACGACGAAAATCACATGTCGGCGGACGATTTGCAGCGTCTCACGTATCACTTGGGCTACACTTTTTCACGGTGCACTCGCTCGGTGTCGTTCGCGACGCCTGCGTACTACGCGCACTTGGCTGCTGGTCGTGCTCGCTTATTCCTGTACGAAGGATCGTCGGACGCAGCGTCGACGATGAGCGCGAATGTGTTGGACTCGTCGAGCTTTGACTTTGCGGAGGTTCACAAGAACCTCATGGATTGCATGCTTTACACGTAGGCGGCGCGAAGCGATGAGGACCAGTAGTTGGATTGCCGCTTTCGTGTCGAGCTTTGCTGTGTATTGATTTGTTGTCCGGGGCAAGTAAGTTTGGTGAGAGTGTGTAGGGAAGAATTGGGACTCGGATCATCACCCAACAGCACAAAGAACGAGGGAAATCAATTGAAAAGGAGAAGTATCGGACAATTGAACAAAGCGTGCTCTATTACTGATGGCACTGAGAATGTCCTACTGGTCCCTATGCCTGAATATATGGATGTGGCTGGCTACACATTCCCGCAACACGTATGCTGCGAGTCTTTCCAGCCACTTTTTCTGTCTACGTTTCTTGCGCTACTGACCTCGCCGAAATGCTCTCAGCCGTCTCGCTCCGTGCTTCCCCTTCAGTCCGCTATTGAGCAGTTCCAGCATGTTCTTCGCTGCGTTGACGTCCCTGTTCAGAAGTTAGCCTTTGTAATGGGATGACCAGACCCATTACATTGGTTCGAAGGCGAAACAGGCATTGTGATCAGCTTGAGCTCTCATTGAATTCTATCTTTTCCACAAAAACATAGGAAATGTGGACATTCTTGGTGCCTTTCATAATAAGCACTAACTTCATCGCCGTGATCTGTAGCACCGAGCACTTCGTACTTGTCATCTGCAAACCTCATCCATCGGCATTTACATATAAAACATTCGGTTGAGGACACCCGCGTGCACATCAGCGAACTCGAAGCTGGACATATTGGAATTATACGAACCCACAGTCGATGCTCCATCGGACCCTTCATTCAAAAAAAACGAGCACGCGCTGAAGCCAGGTGCGCGTAGTACACTGGCGTAACGAACGACACTGAACGCGTGCATCGTGAGAACGTATACCCGAGGTGGTACGTGAGACGCTGCGTCCTCTGCCGACATTTGGTTCTCATCGTGCAGCACTGTAATGCGCAGGCACCGTCGTGCCTTGGATGCCGCTGTGGCCGTACAGGAAAAAGTCAAACCGGTGCGGATTCACTACACCCGTGTCGATCACCGTGCCAGGCATCACATTTCCCTTTCTGTCCGCGTCACGTTGGTTTACAGCAAAGGCACGCAGATGGTGTCGCTTGTTCACCACGATGAACGTCACTGGCGGATTGTAATCTTCCGAGATCATCTTGAACGCCTTACGTAGCGCACGCATCTCCGTCTGCAAGATGTCGAACATCTGGCCTTCGCTTACACCGTCGCGATAGTACACCACGTGCTCTGGTTTGCGCTTCGTGTTCTCGTAGTACGCCAGGAAGAGTTCACGCAACATGTGCGGTAGCTGCTGGATATCGCTCGACGTCTTCTGCGCAGCCACGCGTGTAGCATATTGCGCCGAATAGCGATCCATTGACGCCACAACTGCAGCAATAGACGGGCGAGACCCTTGGCCAGAACGAGGGTGCTCTACGTCAGCGCCGATGATGATCGTGGGCGACGTGCTGATAAGCGGAAGGGAGTCGCGCAGGACTGCGTTCTTGCCATTTAGCTTCATGTTAATCTTCAGGCACACGTTCGCGCAGAATTGCGGATTGGCACGAGGCAGGTTGGCAGACGCGATACACTGGCTGGGGAGACCCAGCACCGTATCGGACATACGTTTCACGTCACCATAAGACGAGGATCGCTTGTCAGGCAGGATTACCATCAGCAGCTGCGGTGGGCCTTTGTTACGTCTCTCCAGTTCCTGGAAGCACATCCTCATCAGCTCTTCAACCTGCGCACCGCGATGCTGGTCCTGGTGGATAACGACTGGGTTTCTGTCCTCGAACGGTAGGCCACGCTGACTTCCCAGGTCGCATAGCTTCTGGATAAAGTTGGAAACCTCGCGCTCACTTGAATTGGAAACGATGATCACACCCCAGTTCCGGAGAGGAACGCCTTCCACAAATTTTTTGCCATTCAGACTCCATTGACCGCCAGCTGGGCGCTCCGAAACATTCTGGTACTGGACGTCGGGGGCATCCATTACGCGTGCCTCTGTTGCTTCAAGGTGTTGTTCCAACTTCATACCAAATGCTGCCAAGAATGGGTCGTTCTCGAACCCAGCTTGGCGAATCTGCCCCATGATATTTTCTTGGCGGGTCTTTGGCGGCTGACTCGTCTGGCGGATAATCTCGGCCGTGTCCAGGTCGTTGATGTTAGCGCAGCGCTGTCCAGGAGCTACCTCGCATAATTCAATAGGAAGCCAATTTTCCTTGCCAGCGCGCTTGCTGCCCACATTTACCAATGGAAGGTTGGGATACCGCAACTGCATGTTGTACTTTCGACTAAAGTACGCAGCAACGGACATCGTTTCGCCCTTAATGTCCACCATCGTTTGGTCAGCGGGTTGAGCGCTCACCCCGAAAATGGCGCGCTTATGGTCCTTGCGGTGAGTAGGGACCACTTCAATCTTGCGCAACCCACGGGCTAGAGACTTCATGTCGCGCTCAGCGAGATTGCGGACCTCGTCTGGACCACGCACTCGCAAAGCTGCAACAGCTAATTGCATTAGTGGACCCGGCGAATAAAATACTGTCGCAGCTTGGTCAACATTCATGAACAGCTTCTGGTCGCCGAGGCGGAGCGCTTGGTGGTAGCCCCAGGCCAACTCTTTCCCACCCTTAAGCGTGTGGGTCTTTTCATTGTGAAAAAATTACGCCCAACGGCGATCAGGCGCTGAGCACCCAGGTGGCGTGCTACAACATCTAGTGCCTGGAGAACCGGCATCACATTCACGTCAGGGTTGGTATAATACTCCTTCAAACTCGCCGTGGAGATAGTTTCGACCAGTTTCATCTTCACCACAAACGTTCGTGGCCCTCTAAACCTGCGACGAGGTACGTCTCCAGCATCACCAGCAGCAGGCGCCGGGGAGGCGCTGGTACGCTATTGGTACTGTCTGGGTTGACGTCAGTGAAATCCTTCGAGTTCCATGGCAACATAGTCGGTGAGTATAGAGCTGCCATACCGTCATGGACGACTCGAACACCACCAAATTCCCTTCGTATTGACGAAGAGCCGCGTTAATGATGTTACGCACAAGTGAACGCGGCAGGGGACGCTCCGGTCTAGGCTCGTTCTTTGGCGGCGGCACATCCGTCGAGGGCTCAGCCATCTCGGCATCTTTCGTGTCTTTTCCTTCTTCCCTCGGCTCGTCGCCCATGTTTTCGTCCTTTTGATCAGGGCCCGATGGTCCGTACTTTGAGTCTGCCTCAAGATCCGGCGAGCGCTCCACTGCAACGTGATACTTAAAGATTTCAACTGGAGCAGAGGCGAGAGAGACGCCAAAGTAGTTAACATTCAACTGCACAGTTCTGCCGCTCCGAGCCACGCCTGGGCGGCGGCAAATCTGGATTTCTTGCTGCAGATCAGCATCCTCAGCATGGACTTCCCGAGCCGCAGCGCGTCCACTCCACTGCTCTTCAATGCGAGGATCCGCGATGGGGTTACCAATCTGTTCGTAACCCGATCCAGACACACCACCAGCACCAGGACCTTCTTGGCCACGTGAACTCCCTCCATCGCTGCCGCGACCGTCACCTCCCCACGGCCCCTACCACCTCCGTAACCACGGTCACCACCACCAGAGCGGTCTCCTCCTCCACTGTAACCACGGTCCCCACCACCGCGACGATCGCCGCCGCTATTGCCACCATAACCACGATCGTCACGGCTACCTCCACCATAGCCACGATCGTCGCGACCCCCACCGTCATATCCACCACGGTTATCATCTCGTCCACCGTACCTACCTCTCGTCACGAGGAACGGATTTTCCTCCGTAACCTCCACGATCATCTCGGCCACCACCGTATCCTCCCCGAGTGGTCATCGTAACCAGTTCCGCCGGTTCGGTAACCACGCGACCGGTCGTCATATCCACCCCCACCACCACTGCTGTTGCCCCCATGGCCACCTCCATACCCCCCACGATCGTCGTATCCGCTGCGGCTCGGGTCGTAGCCCCCAGATGAAGATCCACCATAACGTCCTTTGTCTCCATAACTCGAACTCGAGCTGCCCCCGTAACCTCCTCCGTTATCGTACCCACCTCGGTCTCCATAACCTCGTGAGCGATCATCGTAGCCGCCACCACTGTTGCTATATCCACCACTGCTCTGTTGATGGTGGTCATTATAACCTCCTCCGTAACCCCCACTAGAAGAGTAGCTGCGGTCACCTCCATTGCTTCCTCCGTAACCTCCACGGCTATAGTCGTCGTAACCAGAGGAGCTCCGAGACCCACCGCCGCCGCCGTACCCTCGCGTTGGTCGTGCCCTACACGCTGATCGTAACTTTGTTGCTGTTGACCACTGTACCCGTGTTGATCGTACCCTCCACGTTGTTGGTCGTATCCTCCACGCTGTTGGTCGTATCCTCCATGCTGTTGGTCGTATCCTCCACGCTGTTGGTCGTATCCTTCACGTTGCTGGTCGTACCCTCGATGCTGTTGGTCGTAACCTTCGCGTTGCTGGTCGTACCCTCGACGCTGTTGGTCATAACCTCCACCGCTTCCGCCGCTACTGGGGCGGTTCGGGTCGTCGTATCCTCGGCGTTGGTCTCCACCTCCGCGCGAGTCGTGACCGCGGTAGTCGTAGCCGGCCCCTCCCCGCCGTTGTAGCTCATTTCCCGTCCGTTGATTCGGTTGGCGAATGCTCTTCACGCTTCAACACCGTATCTTTTGTGACGCTATCTTTACAGCACAAATATCCTATTTATAGTAAGATAAGATCATTTTGACACACACCTTTTAGAAAACCTAGTATAAATGCGTCACCTTACAGACACCAAGTCTAAGTGATGCACAACCTTATTCACTGGAAGATGAGCCACTTTAACTTGAGCCAGGTCAAAAGCATTATTATGAAAGGCACCAAGAATGTCCACATTTCCTATGTTTTTGTGGAAAAGATAGAATTCAATGAGAGCTCAAGCTGATCACAATGCCTGTTTCCGCCTTCGAACCAATGTAATGGGTCTGGTCATCCCATTACAAAGGCTAACTTCTGGAACAGGGACGTCAACGCAGCGAAGAACATGCTGGAACTGCTCAATAGCGGACTGAAGGGGAAGCACGGAGCGAGACGGCTGAGAGCATTTCGGCGAGGTCAGTAGCGCAAGAAACGTAGACAGAAAAAGTGGCTGGAAAGACTCGCAGCATACGTGTTGCGGGAATGTGTAGCCAGCCACATCCATATATTCAGGCATAGGGACCAGTAGGACATTCTCAGTGCCATCAGTAATAAAACGGCTTTAGAGGTACCAGATGTTGAAGTTATTCATTTTTGAATTAACACTACTTAGTATTGCTACTTTCTAATACACTTGCACCATCTGATAAACCATTCGCCATTTTACCACAGACTGGCGGCGACTAGAAGAGTACGGGACGTCCATGCTGCTCTTCCGCAGCGCCACTGCGTTGATCACACTGCTGCTATGTCTAACCGTCTTGTCTTGGCGATCTGTAGGAGCTTCCTCTCCTCCTCCCGCCACTCCTCGATGCTTTCCTGATGACTTCCTCTTTGGCACAGCTACAGCAGCCTTCCAAGTGGAAGGCGCTTGGAACGTCTCTGGGAGAGAACCAAGTATCTGGGACGACTTCTGTCGGTCTCTTCCTGGTGTCGAGTGTGCGGACGTTGCAGATGACTTTTACCATCGCTACCATGAAGACATCGTCCGTATGAAGAGGATGGGGCTCTCGTCCTTCCGGTTCTCCATCTCTTGGTCCAGAGTCATGCATTGGGACGCAGAAACCAAGAGGATGCAGCCAACTCCAGAAGGGGTTGCGTTCTACCACGCTCTACTGGACGATTTAGAGGCGCACATGATGCAGGCAGTGGTGACACTCTACCACTTCGACCTGCCAGCAGCTCTCCAGTCCCAGCTGGAGCCAACTACTGGTTGGCTGAATCCGGACATTGTGACACACTTTGAGGAGTTTGCAGAGCTTGCTTTTAGGGAGTTCGGTGGGAAGGTGAAATACTGGGCGACGTTCAACGAGCCGTTGACGTTCATCAGCGGCGGATATGGCTCGTGTGACGCTGCCCCCGGAGGAGTGAACCCTTCAGACACTAACACGTACACGGTGGCGCATCATGTGCTGCTTTCTCACGCCAAGGCAGTGGAGATCTACAGACGATTGCAAGAGAAGACTTCTCTGGTTGACAAAAATCCCGCATTGGTATCGTGCTGAATGCTGAGTTTGGCTATCCAGTGAACGAGACGAATGCGCTGGATGTGGCGGCGGCTGAGCGAAAGATGCAGTTCGACATAGGCTGGTTTCTCATGCCGCTTGTGACGGGCGACTACCCTGAGGTCATGCGCCAACGCGTTGGTAATAGACTGCCGCAGTTCACCCCGACGAGGCTGCACTGGTCAAGGGGTCGTACGATATCTTCATGCTGAACCATTACTATTCCCGCATGGTTACTGATTGCGACTCACCGCGCTCTGAACTCACCTGCGACGAACTCCCTCTGGGCCACGCTCGTGATCGAGGGATTGACGATACGCGTGCTCCCAGTGGTGCTCGTGTGCCTCCTGCTAGCAATCCTGAGTGTTCCTGGCTAACTGGGTACCCGGATGGCTACTTAGCTACGATCAAGTGGCTTCACACAAAAGATCCGGCTGCAGCTATCTTGCTGACGGAGAATGGCTGGTGCGGGGACGAACAGGTGGAGAACTTGGACCAACTCTGGTACTTCCAAGCATATGTCGAACAAGTGTACAAGGCTGTGGTGGAGGATAACATACCGATCATTGGTTATACGGCGTGGTCGTTCCTAGACAATAACGAATGGGGTTCGTACAAACAGCGTTTCGGCTTGCACTATGTAAACTTCACGACGGAAACGAGCTCCAGGTCACCGGTGATGGCCGACTTGACGCGCATCCCGCGCCCAGCAGCTAAGTGGTTTGCTCACGTGTCGACCACCAAATGCTTAGACGGTTGGGCTCTTGAAGGCGTGGAACAAACGGCTGTGGAGGAGACAGGGAGGTAGCAGCTCCGCATGAAAGGATGAACCCGGAGGCTGGTGGAAATGGTGTAAATGTTCCCTGGTCGCTAGGTGAAGTGATCTTCCTAGTGGTGGTTGGTATTGTGGTACTTTGTGTCATCACATGCGAGGCACTACGCGAACTACGCCAAAGTAACCGGGGCTCCCCTGAGGAGCTGGAGGTGCTCATTACGATTGAGTAATGGCCCACAAACAGGTTGAGATTCGCAACGTACTTGCTAATACGACTCTAGAATCCCTAACTTGTTGTCGTTTTGTCACTAGATTGCATTTCACCGGAGAAAATACATGCACACAAGTGTTCGCGAAGCAATTTGATCTGACACTGAATAGCTGGATGCCTTCTTCCCAACTATCACGAGGTTTGTTTCTGCGCGTGCCATCATAGCACTGTCATGTGTTGAGGTTCAAGTCCAGACGTCCGATCTACCTCGCATTCCTTAACGCCCTTTGATAAATCTGTGGGAAGTTACCCGAACCCAGGGCTGTTAGAACCCCGAACAGGTCAGTAGATTCCGTTCTGACAGAACATTGCTAAATGAAAATCTATCTGCTGATCATATTGAACACCATCCTATTCACATCTACCACCCTGTAGCTGAATTCTGATACAAATCGCTCGTGCCAAAGAGCTCCTCCCCGTCCATGCTGTTGTCGGAGAAAGTGAGCGGCTTCAGACCTTCGATGCAACTGGTGTCAACTTCCTTCACCACACCGTTTTGCTTTACGTAGGAAGTAAGAATGCGTACGCCACAGGTAGCGCCACCGTAAAGCATGGGCGTAGTGAAAGTCGTACAATGCCCAGCGTCTTCAAAGTTCACCCATATGTGTTCACCACTCATCGCCTCGTACTGCAGTTCACCATACCGTTCACGTGTTTGCAGGTCCATTCCGCCTGTCATGAGCAGCGCCGTGACACCGTCAGCCAGCTCTCCTGTTTTGTTCCAGTACTCATCACGTTCATATATGAGAGGCCGGGCCACTGGAAGGTGGATCAGTTCCTGGCACGCCTGTTCCCGGCTGCCCGTGAATAAGCAGTAATACGGCAGCGTCAGGTAGTTATCGGAAGCCATGACCGAGTCTTCGTACCATTTGACGAGTGTCGCCTTGTCGGGAGTCGGGGTTTCCCACATCTCTGAGAACACTATCAGATAATAGAGCATGTCGGAGTCATATAGCAATACCTCCGGGTCTGTGTCCCCGTAATCGCCTTCGTCAGACGAAGAACCACGTGTATCGGCAAAATACGCAAGTGCGACAGAATCTTCCTCAGTGCAGCGGTTTGCGCGGTAGATCACGGCAGGAATTGCCAGTCGCATTCGGTCCGACATGAGATACTCTCCAAAGAAGATCGCAGCAGGTAGGACGGCTGCACACCGTTCTTCGACAACGCGTCCGCACAGGCATTCTCACCACTCTTGCCACCTGCAACTGCAGCATCTAGTTTATCATACAGCTCATGAACGAACGCTGATAGGTCCGTGACATCCGAGAACTTGCCCTTGCAGAAGGTGTCGTTCAAGCAGGCTGCAAGGAACCGCTCGCCCACAACACCCACGTCATGGTCCCAGTTAGAGAACGTAGATCTCTTCTCCACGGTATTGCCAGCCTCCGAGACAATTCCGTCCACTGCAAAGCCACGCACACTGGCCGGTGCGAAATGTACCAGTCTCTCTACCAGATACGTTCCATAGCTGAGACCGTAGACGTACACATCCTGATCACTCAATGCAAAGTCAATGATAGCAGCCAGATCTTTGGCCGCACTCGTAACCGAGAACGCAGCTGTCTGGTTGTCGATCTGGAAGCGGATATCATCCATACACGCCGGCATCTCTTCCAATCTG
This sequence comes from Phytophthora kernoviae, assembly GCA_008080845.1. Lineage (NCBI taxonomy): Eukaryota > Oomycota > Peronosporomycetes > Peronosporales > Peronosporaceae > Phytophthora > Phytophthora kernoviae. Next base: position 39,712 of record VKKV01000162.1, on the reverse strand, counting down.
ATTGTGGACCCTCCGGGACTTCCTAATGCTCCAGCTTGGGCCGCTTGGCACTCTAACCTCGCGCTACGACCCGTCCCTCGATGGTCGAAAGTGTAAACACTCACTTCTCGGTCCAGTTGCTCGTACATGGTGTTCATGAGGCCTTCAATCCCAGTCGATGACGCTCCAGGACCTCCCTGTAGCACCCACAGAGCCTTCGCCTTGTCTCCAGGCGAATCTGTCGCTGCCACCCGCTTCACAAACACGTCAATGGTATTGTCGCTGTCACAGATGCCAGTGTAGCACATGGGGACCGGAATTCCGCGCACTCGTACTGTGGGGCGCCTAGAGACGGGTCGCTCTTGACTTTGGCGTGCTGCTGTCTGTGGTGCGTCTTCTTTTGAGCTTGAGGCTGAGGCTGCCAGTCGTGCTGGGCGAATAGTCGGTCGAAGGATTGATGTACGAACGGTGGGGACTGTGGTGATTCTGTGACGGTTGCAGTGGCGCGTCGATGGGTATTAGTGCTGGTAGTATCGGTGCCAGTGGAGGAGGCGTTGTTTGTCGCCATGTAGTAGTCATCATTGTGTCCTTTGTCAGCGTAATCGTCAGCTAGAGAGTCCTGTGTGCATGGATACCATCCATTGAGTTGCACTGTTGTGTCTGCTTCGATGGAGGACAATGCTATAGAAGCGAGAAGCATCAACGCTGGCAACCTCATAGCTGTTGGGGTGGAATTTGAAGAGTGCGTAGACGTTTTATTAGGTTTCACTAGCAACAATGATACCATATCAGGGACCCAAAAATCAGGGACAAATAAACCCAAATTAACCCAAATTAACCCAGAAACGTACCGCTTAATTAGAACCAATCAAAAATGAACACCAATTGTAGCCATCTTGGATGCAATAGATCATATTAGTGACAAATGGACGTGCCATCGTGGCATCCTGCGAACCAGAACGCAGAGGCGCTACGGAGGCTGCAGACACAGGGTGATGGCGCTCCTAGCAAGCGCGCAGAGTTCAAGGTGATGGCAGGATCCAGTGTTGACACGTCAACGGAGGCGGGGCGGCAGCTGATGGACAAAGACAGCGTGGTGGGTGGTGGGCGAGGGCTCTTGGACCCGTCGGATCGCCTGTATTTATTGGAGCAGACGCAGCTGGAGCAGGCGGCCAAGAGCAGGGAACAGCTAGAACACGAAGCCGGTGAGCGATTGTTGTGGCTGTGTAGCTTGTATTGCACTGCTGACTGATGGATACGTAGCGCTGCAGAGCTTCCGCTCGACCGCGTTGAAGGCTCAGACTCTCAAGTCAACGACGGTATTACCAGAGATTCCAGTTGCAGCAAGTAGTGGAAAGAGGCCTCAGAGGTCTCCTGAGAAGTTGTCGCTAGTCGTTATTAAGGCTAAGAAGAGACGAGCTTCAACGACTGAGAAGGAAGCAGCAGCAGCAGCAAAGAAGTCAAGAAGCAGACCAAGAGGAATCAAATCATGTCCAAAGGCGTTGTTAAAAGTGGCAATGGTGTCGTAAAGAAAGATACCCAGATGTCTGAACAAGAGGCAAGAACAGCCAAGAGCCAGTCGAATGGTGGTGAAGGAAAACGTGATGGAGGCAATAAAGCTACCCTACTGACGAAGAAGCCAACGTCGAAGACCCCTGCAGTTGCAGCGTTGTTGTTGCAGGGTTATTCCAGCAGCAGTGATGATGAGTGACATCGACCAACAAGGTGTCTATCCACGTGGCAGGTTATCCCGCTGTCGAAGGTAATTTTGGTTGCCCATTGCTTGGTGTCTTTGACAAGCTTGCACAAGGCACACAAATGATTCGAACCGTGTTCCACATAAGTCATGAAACAATGTACTTCCTGTACCGATCACCACAGAAGTATACACGAATCGAGGTTTTATCATTTTTCCCCGAGGTTTTTATTTAAACAGCCGTGCCACTCAACACCGCGCGCGAAAGCTCCGACCCGCCCCGCCTTGAGACCCGCAACCCGAGCCCATGGCCGACAGCGACGACGATGCGGTGTATGCACTTAACACGCCCGCTGTGCGTCGGCGCGACACAATCACACGGCAACTGCAGCGCGAGATTTTAGGGGAAGCAGCCGCTAACGATTCTAAGGACGCCACACCAGGTACTGTAAGCACAACATCACTTCACCTAAAGCGACATGGCACATTTTCCCTTAAAGTGAGAGGGGCTTCAACTCCACTAAACTGTTTCACTATCTATACAGACGAAATGACAACGCCTGAAAGTTCCTCAAAGAAAAAAGCAAATGAGGGAAAGCCAAGGCAAAAGCCTCACCTAAGGAGAAGTCTATTGCTGAGGACGAGGATATGTCTACGCCCCCAAGTGGAAACCGCAGACGGACTCTATCGCCTTCAAAAGCTGCACTTTTATTACAGGGAGATGTTAATGCTTTAGATGCAGCTGTGTCACGTCGAGATACTGTCTCTCCTGAAGCTCTGAAAGCAGTTTTACAGGCGGCAGCTGAGGCAGAAGACACTTCAAGGAAGGAGCTGGAGGCGTCGCCTGCTAGGTCCACACGCTCACGACGGAAGAGTCAACAGGAAACAGATAAAAGCTCTCCAGTGCGGCCGTCACCAAGCAGCAAACGGCCGCTCTCAGCCACCAATAAATCTTCACTGGACGATGCCAGTGCCCCGCAAGACCAACGGAGAGAATCCACAACTTCATATTTCAACACGAGTGACAGCTTCACAGACTCGATGTTTGCCCCGAATTTACTGGAGAAAGATGCGGTTCGGAGGGCGACTCTGGACCCGACGGAGGCAGCGTCAGTTGTGGCAGCTCTGCAGTTGGAAGCAAAGAGTCTGAGCAATTTCTCAGAGGATACGCATGCTACTAGTGGCATCAAACAGGCAGCACAGGCTGAAGTCAAAGACAAGGCGTCATTAGCTCAGAGAAAAGCATCACCAGCAGCGAAAAAAGCGTCCCCAGCGGCGAAAAGGCATCACCAGCAGCGAAGAAGGCATCACCAGCAGCGAAGAAGGCATCGCCAGCACCGAAGAAGGCATCGCCAAAGAGCAGCTCCGCGCGACGGACAACTGTGGACCCAAGTGACGTGCTGCTCATGCTGAACGACAGCTCATTGGAACATGAAAGCCGCCGACAGACAATCGACGAGAGTGGGCTACTAGAATTAAACAGTGCGCTAGAGTCACCTGCAGGTGGGGAAATTATTCAATTCGCAAGAAGGGAGAAGAATCCACCCGAAAACGAGAGCATGATACGAATGCTCAAATGATAAACGCAGAGAAACGGGCTCGAGTGACTTCGTCAGGTGGCGATGATATCGAGAACCAACTTGCTGATGACACGGAGTCGATGGAGGTAGACTCTCCACCTCATCAGGAGAATGATGGCTCTGTAAAGCAGGGTGGCAAACGGACACAACCCGATCCATCTTCAGGCTCTTCTTCCTCAACGGATCGACAGGAAGCTAACGACAACGATCAGAATGCACGTGCTTCAAAAGAAACTCGCCCAGCAGAATACCAACAAAAATCCCCAAGCCGTCGCTATTCTCACCACCCCTGGAGGAACACGGGCGAGGTCCCCTTTGAAGGGTATCTTGAGCGCCCGGAAGGCGAAGAAGGCTATAAGAGGGTTGTGCAGACAACACCGAACAAGTCGGTGAATTTTGGACCGTCCCAGGGAGCGGAATTCAACCATGGATCGCCGTCTACGTCTATGACACCCATGTGCGCCAAGGATGCCTTGCGATTTTTTCCGCTGGAACCACCTGCCTCTGAAGAAGAACTAGATGATGCAGAGACATCTTTGAACTCATCAATTCTCGACGAGGCGGACTCCTTTGACGAGGAGACAAAAGAGAATAATGATCGTATGGAGATACCTTCGAAAATCCCAGTATTCAATCCGTTGCAGCGGAGAAATAGTCTCCTTGTACCAAGATCGACCGACAGAAGTCGACGTCGACACAGTTTGCGAGGCTACAGTCCGCTAGACAGTCAAGCTGAGGCCCGGCAGCGAAGACGCAGAACTATCAACATTACTCGCCAGAGTTCAACGTTGTCTTCGTCGATCGCCACTGAAACGGTGGCAGGGACAGCAAGTTCACAGTCACCCCCATCTGTAAGGAATAATTCGTTCCTGAGCACGACAGATTTGATGCAAACAAGTCGCATGCCGTACGCGGATTCGTCAGCGTCTTCAGATGCCGGTGAGGATATGGAAATCACGGGTGATTATTCTAATCAGTTTACAGTGTTCGCGCGCGATAGTGTTGATGCTTCGGGAAATCGGCTATCTACTGCTCAGACGAATCTGCCCCGTGACGACGACACAACGGAATTTAACACAGCGGAATTTAGCCTTGGGCATCTACTCGCGGAATCTGCTGTCTACGAGTTAACAAAGTCGGCACCTGAGCCGGAGCTCCCTGGTTCGTTGGCCGACCTCGCTAACGAAGTTGCTGACATGCCTTCTAGTCAGGGCAGCCAGTTTGAAGACTCGTCCCGACGATCGCATAGCCAGGATACTACGCTTGATCCGATTGTGGAAGAAAATGAAGGCGGGACGTCTTCTCATCAGAGTATGATGAGCCTCGAGTTCAGCGACGAGAGCGACACGGAGGCAAACCGAGAGTCGCTCGCCGTGAATTTGTCGTCAAAGTTTGAGCGAGTCAGCACGGGTGGTGATCAATCTCAGGAAACAAGCAAAGTCGAAACTCAAAGGCGTTATCGAGATCGGAGGGCCCACCAGTTCAATTGATCGTCATGAAAGAACTTCTCTTGTCCGTGAATATTGATCAGGAGGTTGCGCTGGGGAAGCATATGACTATTTTTTTGGAGCGGAAACCGATCCTGCTGTTGACCACCTCTCAAATGATGTGAAGCTTGCGTGTGCGTACGAGACGTGCTCGGAGGTGATCGAGCGTCACTCCCAAGACATATCCATCTGGTCTTCCGGCTTATCTGAAGAGTTGGCATCACTGCTACAAGTAAAAGCCTCGGCTCTCTTCAGTCCCGAGAATCTCGATGATGCTGGCCACGAGGCCATCCGGGAGCTGTACGGTACCGAGATAATAGTTGCTCGCAGCGGCTGGTGCCAGTTTCGAGCAGATATGGAGAAGCAATTGACTAGCAGTTTATCTTCGAGTGCAAGTTCTCTAGCAAACGATGTGAAGGCGTTAAAGGCCAGTGTTTCTGCGGACAATTTGAAGCGTCAGAATGATTTAGTGGATATACAAGAGATGATTGCGCGCGAAGAGCAGATGGGTGTTCTTTTTGATGCTATCGAGGAACAGCAGGGTGCACAAGACGAATACGTGGCTGCTGTCAAAGATTTAGAAACCCAGTGTTCATCGCTTTTGCTGGAGGAATCTGTCCTGCAGAGTCGCCTGAACGTTTTGGAGGGGCGAGCGGCGGAATTAGAGCCAGTAACCTCAGCGGCATCGACACGCTTGGAACAAGAAGTGTTAGCAACCGAGGAGCTGCTTGCAATCCAGGATAGCTTAAGTGTGTGGCAAATCCAAGAGGCGACATCGTCCCTTCTCCGTCTGAGCTCTCGCTTTGAAGACATTCTGTTTGATGTGGAGATAAGCGTGGACGTGCGACTGGGTTCGTCTTCCAAAGGCGGTGCAGCAACGTTGATCAAAGCTAATGAGACTCTGAAGCGAAGAAAACGCAACACGTACCTTCCAATGGCGAGTGACGTGGTGTTGGTATTACAACGACTGCTGTTGGACCCTCTTCATATTTCACAAATTGGTGACGAATCCGAGCTCTTGGAGAATGGAAGTGACGGAAGTGTATGCTCCAAGCTACAGGTCCTGGAGAACTTTCTTAGCCGATCCTTCCGTTTACTAGAGGAACTGCGCGAGCTGTCAACTCACTATGCGACGAGCTTCGATGAGGACGACAGTACTCTATGGATTGAGTTCCATAAATTCCCGTCCACTGTCTTGCGTAACGGGATGGAGAGTGTGCGCTTTAGTGTGGGATTCTCCATGGTGCCGATATTTCCTTATACTGATTTCCAAACAATCGTACGGGTAACACACGGACAGGTATGCTTTACAACTATGAAGTATGCATGAGTGGCTACAGTTTCTAACCCTGTTCATGTGTATGATCATTTCATGTAGGTGTCGACTGAAGTGCTTTCAAAGGAGATCGACCAGGTGTCTAGACAATTGCCGAAATACTTCACGCGCGTGTGCCGGCGTCTGCACGAGAGTTTTGTGCGGTAGCACGTGCAAGTGGTTCTGAGTTTTTTTGTCTTATTAGATTCGCGCCAGTGATATTATCCCCGTGGTACCTCGCTCAATTCTCAAGTTATATATTGTAGGGGGCAGGCGAGAAGCGATACAACACAAGCAATGAAGGCGGGCACGGTCACGTGCGCGGGTTTGTGCGAGTAGAGTTGTACAATATATCAAAATTGTTCTGTGACCCTCACTGTTATCATCCAAAATCACAGGTGTGTACTGCTTTGTTTTAGCGTTTAGTCGTCCCAGTCATCGTCACTGTCGTCGTCCAGGGTTTGAGGTGCAGGCGGTTTGACTCCAGTGTGGTGGGTAGAATGCAACGAAGGCTGCGCGGCCAAAGTCTACACAGGGCATCAAAACGGTGGAAGTAGCAAGAGACTCAGATCAGTGAGAAATTCAAACGTTCTCGTGAAAACATGGCAACTCACGCTGAGCCGAGCAAACTGGGCCGTTTTCTGGCGCTCTTTCTCCTCCTCTTCTCGCAATTGCGCCTGAAAATCCAGTGTCTTTGGACGCACAGGAGCTACGTTCTTTGGTTTTTCAGAAAGCGGCACCATACCTGCGCGAATGCAAGGAACACATATTGTTAGCAAAGTTGTACCAAGCGCATTCCTTCATCCAACCAGCATCAAAATCGACAACATCTTACCATCGGGCCGAAGCGAGTCGTAGATTGGAGCAGCAGATTCACCTGCAAACCATTGAGCGGCATTCAAGGTTGGCTCCTGTCTGAGAGTAGGCCCAAATACGTCATCTTGGAAAAAGACCTTGAGCTTCTGTGCACGTGGCAGCGAGAACGACACGCGTTCCACAACGTTGGGTGTTGCCACCAGCAGCTGCGCGAGCTCAACATCGCGTACGTTACAGAGCGACTTAGGAAGAAGTGCCACACCACCAATAGTGTCGGTACCCGCCAGCATGAATGGCAGGTTTGCTTGTAGTGTGGCAGTTGAGGGGTCAACTTCGTAGCTCCAAATGTGACGACTTCCCGTTCCCACGAGGAAAAGAAGTCGCGAGCTTGGGTCGTATAGGGGAAGTGGTGTCGTGGTACTGGCAGCACTCGCAGCAGGTTCGACCAACACAGGCTCACCCAGGGGCTCCAGCAAGTTACGTGCGTCCCAAAAGCTAACCTGCGTCTCGTTACGCGCACCCACACCAACCGTCAATAGACGATTTGCGTTGAGCCACACAACAAACTGCGGTTTGCTGCTCTCGTGTCCGCAGCCGAGGGCTAGCAATGCGTGCTCAGACTGCCGCGGGTCGAACACACGCACGATTTTGGCGCGACTTGCAGTGGCTAGCAGTGCACCATCGTCACTGAAATTCATGTTCCACGTGATATCCTCAAGCTTACCATCGACACACAGTCTTTCTTGACCAGTCTCAACATCCCAGAAGCGTAGCGATAGATCTTGACTAGTTGAGCAGAGCACGTTAGCCGCTGCAGGGTTGAATTGCAGAGCGCGAAGACCCTTTGTGTGCCCTAACAGAGTCATCTTCGGCTCACTCGGTGCGTCAAGGGACCCAGTTGCGGTATGTGAAGCTAAAGACCAAAGTTGGACCGTTGAATCAGCAGACCCAGTTGCCAGAATATGGTCATTGAACGGGTTGAAAGCTAGGGACGTAACTTCTGCCTTCTGTCCATTGAGAACCGGGGCGGCATCATGACGCGCTTTACCAGTGGCACCCAGTGTTTCTACCAACACTGGCCCACCTGTACCAGCAATGGGAGCTGCCCAAAACGTGGTATTTGCAGCAATAACAGGGGACGCCTGGGTCGAAAAAGAGACGCGCTTGTCACCAAAGTGAAACAAGTCGTTGCGAAGAGCCTCCTTGCCTTGCAAGTACTTCAACTTGTGCCCGTATTTTGCACCGAGACGTTGCGCCTTATCCGATAGCTCTATCGCATCCGTAATGGTTGTAGTACCAGTATTTGCGGATACTGTCCCATCAACAGCAGGAGGTGACACTGGGGTTACAACAGGGTATCTTTCACCTCTGTTGATGCAACAATCGGTGCAAGTAAGGAAGGAGCACTTGCACCTGCACTTGCAGAAACTGGAGGTGGAAGTGGAGCAGAAACAGTGTCTGGAGCATTCCATTGCACTGACGAAGAGGAAGCACCATGAGACTTGGGCTCCGGCTCATTCCACTTCCTTGTGCTGGATGCCCATCCTGTCTTGACATCAGACGCTACCTTTGACGGCACACTCGACGATGCTGTTGATGACAATGCTTGACCCCAACCGGAAGATTGCCACCCCCGCTCGCCGCAGTCCCACTATTAGAAGCTGACACGCCCCAAGCCGACCCGACAGGTACGCCTGTCGTGGATTGTCCAAACACAATGCCAGTCGTGTCTTCAATGCTTTTACATGACGGCTTGATAGACTGCACCATCGGTTCGGCATTGTGACCGAGTTGCCACTCTTCAGCCGTCATTGCCGCTTCCAACGCCAATGTATCTGGGTACAAGTCGGTTTGGAAAGTATGCGTTGCATCCTTGCGCGGCACTCGATAGCTCACAACCTCGCAGCTGCCGCCACCACTACTGCCACTTGTACCCAGGTTCAGCACGCGTGCAATCTCGCAAACATTCGTATCGCAGGTCTGCTTGGGTAGGAGCGACGCAGCGAGAGTCATACTGCCTAGCGCACTGTGGTCCAATGCATGTACGTATGGAGCTCTTGTCAAATCTACCTCAAAAAGCCTTGCGCTGCGATCTCCTTTGCCCAGCACGTACAGCAGATTCAAATCAGCGTCATACAATGGAAACAATTGCCCCACACCCCCAGCATCTAACCGCTCACGGTGCACACATTTTGAGAGCTGGCGAGGGTCCCAGAATTTCAGTTCCCTCTCCTGCATACGATCACTTCCGCACGTCACAAAATGCTGTGTACGTCCACACCAGGCGACACTCAAGTGCCTCTTTCCAGTATGAGCAGCATCGAAACCTGACCAGGCTGTTTGGCCAGCTCTCGGGTCCAGAAGTTGTACAGCCTGGTCTTGGGTGGGAGGACTATCAAGCTGCCGTCCCAGTTCCACGCTGCCGAGCTTAGCGTCCATCCATCCTGCAGCACCTCGTAGCTCAACTTCTCCGCTTCAATATCGTACACCCGTAGGGCTCCTGGCCTGGAGTATGTGGCCACAACTGCGTCCGCCGATGGATGAGGCACAATGCCAGCCACAGTTCCTGTCTCTTGTTGGAACGTCGCAATTGGTGTCCGTAGGTCTTCAGTCAGTGGTTCACTGGGCAGTTTCCAGATCTTCACAGTAGCGTTGGCGTCCCCAGCAGAGAGCAAGAGGTCCTCATGAAACGGGGAGAAAGCCAGAGCTGTAACGCGTCCTGTGGGGTGCGCTCGTATGAGCGGAGGCGTAGAGGGCGCCTCTTTCCCTGTCTGGCTCAGACTTTTGACTTGAATTGCACCCCCACCGTCCATCTGATGCGCAAACGTGAAGCTTTTGGAGCTGCAGGCCAAGAGATTGCCATCGACGGAGGGAGAGACTTGCAACTGGTCGAAACTTTGCTCACGAGGCAGTAGTTTGCACTCGACATTGCGGAATTTACTGTAGAAATATAAACAATAGCAAGTTAGATACCATACGAAGAGCGTAGGAAGGATAGCGAGCGGCTTAAGACCTCGCGCGGAACTGGAAGCGAGGCGCCATGACAGAGGGGAGCGGCTCTGATCTGCTTGAAGTCTCCAAACTTTACGGCATAAGCCGAACTTTGTGTATTCGTACTTAATAACTTAAAAGGCTTCTTACGGTACTACCATTTTTGTGCGGCTGGCACAGTCACTCAAAATTCCTCCGGTGCTGCTCAGTAGGCGCTCAGTAGGAAGGATGCTGGGACGTGCGTTACTACGGGCAGCGACCAAACCACACACAGCTCAACTCCGACATGCCAGTAGATCGGCCTCAGTCGCCTTTGAGACCATTAGACCCACCAGGACTCGTCGGTGGTCTCCATCCTCCTCTTCCCGCAGCGCTCTCCTCGTACAAACTCATCCACTCGATCTACTCCCAAACTGCGCGTTCAAGACCGAGACGTTGCTGTACTTCTAGCAGCTCACAGTCCCACAGACCTTGTGGTTCGGGCGTGTCGTGCACTACGCCAGAAGGATGAGATCGCCCTGTTAGCAGCCACAGACCCAAGAGCGTGGAATGTGGCCCTGCAGCGACGTCTAGAGCGTCGGGACGAACGTGGCACTGCTGAATTGCTGGGGCTGGTGGCCAGTTTCTCCCCTGAGAATGCCAGCGAACCAGTGTGGACTGATCTTGTCTTTACGATGGTGAGACGACGCTCTGGAGCGGCCGAGACGCAGCAATTACTGGATGAACTGCAGAAGCGCTACAGCGCGCAGTTTGTGGCGCGTATTCTAGTGGCTGTAGTCAATGGTTGCGCCAATTTAAACATGTATGACACAGCAAAAGAGTTGTTATTGTATCAGCAGCAGCTGTGGACACAAGTGCGTGCTGAGGACGAAACAATAGGAAACAGGGACCCAATTATGCCACCGTCGGTGATGGGACATTTATTAGGCAAAATGACGACAAAGAAGAAGTCTAACGAGGCGATTCAGTTGGCGACAGAGTATTTCGCACATGAGAGTTTCAATGCAGCAAGAGATTTCCAGCAGCAAGGGTTTTTGGCGCTGTTTCAGGCTTGTCAGGACACAGGAGAGAGCCCCAAGCGCATTGTGAGAACATTTTTAGAGTATGTGGATGGATCTGCAAAGAATTGTGATGGAAACTTGGACGGTTTTCGGGAGTTGGTGCTAGAACGCGGCTTTGGCGCTGCGATACAGTGTTGTGTGGCGCTAGAGGAGTTTTCATTGGCGTTGCATTGCTACTCAGCAATGAACCGCACACGTGAGCAGCTTATTCGTGGTGATGATCTAACGATGGAGTTAGATGAAGTTAACGCGAATGCTACTGAAGACAGGCTACGTATTGTTGACGAGGTTCTTCCAGCAGATGAGAATATGTACGTCAACGTAATGAAGGTGTGCATAGCAGTGACGGACTTTGGGCTGTTAAAGGATGCCTTCCGCGGTATGGTGAGCCGCGGTGTAGCTCGCAGTGCAGGCTTCGGTTTGGCAATACGCTACTGCCATGAAAATTTGGACGATACCTTTTGGAAGAAACCCTAGATGAGGTTTTTGCAACAGAGCAAGATCTTCAAGGCGCCTGGATGCTGGAGTTACCTAACTACAACGACGCGCTGGGTTGCTTTGCGGACACGAAGAGGTTTGACCAAGCCAAGGAACTTTTCTCACACATGGTGAACAACCCATTTATCGTGCCTGACCATATCACGATGCTGGAGATGGTGGAGAGTCATCGCGACGCATCGATTGAGGAGATTTTCAATATCATGGATGTGTTCCTTGAGTGGAAGCTGGCGCCGAATCTCCAGGTGTTCACATCGCTGTTATCAGTGTGCATGCGTCGCCGCGTCGTAGGCGACGCTGTTGCGCTCATTGATGCCATGGAGCAACGGGGTGTCATACGTGATGTTAAGGCTTTCACAACAATAGCATTCATCCATGCCTCTCACGGCGACTTGAAGTCTGTGGTGGGCGTTTTACACGAAATGGCCAGCCATGGTATTGCCAGTGACCAGGTTTTCTTTGACTACGTCATGAACGGGCTCTACGGGTCCTGCGGGATCGACATGTGCTTCTCACTCTTCCGTGAGCTTAACCAGTCTAACCTGGTCATCCCAGAGGGCCTGTACGTCTCACTGGTTGACTTGGGCACCAAAATCGGCTTGATCGAGCGTACGCTGCACATCGCGTACAACATGGAGTGTGAGGGATTTTGTATCTCATCGGAGCAGCTCCACGAGCTGATGGTGCAGTGCACCTCTGACACAGAGATCTCGGAATTTATGCGCACGTTCTCGTTGCTGCATCAGGGCAGGCAACCGGACACACCCGTTTCGAGGTGGAACTGTATGAAGAGTTGATGTCGATACTGACGCGGTTGAACCGAAAGAATGATGTCTCGAAAGTGCACAAATTAGCCCGAGCCGCTGGTCATGACGATGTGATCGTCTAGAACTATCTGGAGGATATGGTTGCCGAGTAGACAAAATGAGGTGACTCATTCCATACTTTATTTACGAGTACAATGTGGATTGAATATGGTGCTCCTATTCCTTAGGCGTTTTCTAGAACCGACACACTCACTTCGTAAGCACGCCGCCTCGCCAACTCGTAGGTCTATAACGCTAGTCAAGTCGAGCTCTTCTAGCAGGTCTCCTCGACGAAGGATACGCCGATAGATACATGTCTCGCTACCCGAGCATGCACATGTTCTTGTGGAAAATATTCTTCGCTCCGTTGACATCTCTGTCCAGCACCACGTTGCATGGCGGACACTGAAACACGTGCTTCCCACCGAGCTTGTGGTTGATCGCACCACATCGCGAGCATGTCTTGGAGGTGTACTCCTCCTCACAGTCGATCACCCGACCGCTGGAACGCACCATTTTGTATTTCAGGAGCATCTTGAACCTGTAATGGGCCTGCGCCATTATAGCGCGCGCTGTGGGGTTCCGGATCTTCCGCTTCAAGACAGCAGCTCTCATCTTGTCCGACGCTGTCTCGGGGTGGCATTTGATGCCACCTCTTCAAAGTGCTTGCGTACCATCTCTGCCGTCTGGAATGACGGGAGGAGAACGTTGTAATAGTTCGCAGAGAGCCAGGAAGAGAGTTTCTGGTGCAAGTCGGTCATGGCCCATGCGGCCTTCCTCGAAGTAAACCAAATTCGTCGGTGTAGCCGGTAGCGCAATCGGCCTTCCTCCGTCTTTGAGCTGGTTCGTCCTCGCTTGTTCTTGGTCCTCTTCCGATCTTGATGTTTTGACTTGGAGGCATTGTCTATGCATTTTAGGAGCGATTTCATCTAATCGATAACCTTGAACTTATTCATCATGATAAACTTACTGTCTGTCACACTGAATGTGCGACCGTCCGGGTCGTACACTGTGGCAAAGTTACGCACACCCGGATCGATCGCACAAACGCGTTCACTGGATGACTTGGCGAATTGACGGAGTCTAGGTACAATCAAGAAGTATGTGCCTTCTCGTAGACGTTGAAGGCGTATCGATATGGTTACTTCTGGTAGATCCTCGTGGATAAAAATCCCATCGCTCTTGTTGAAACCAAAGAACTTCGGATGAAATCGAACACACTCGTTGCCATCTCGCTGGACGCGACTAATAGAGCGCTTCGCGATTTCAATGGTGTTGGAAAGTGCAAATTTGCTCTTGAACCGCATTTCAGGAAACGTCATCTTCTCGTTTCTCGACTTTGCAGCAAAGAAGCCAGCGATTGAAGCCTTCATCGCCTTAATACAGTCTCGAAATGCCGAGCCTCGCACTTCATTATTCACCGCCTTGTGACGCTGGAGCGCCTTCTTATTTCTGAAGTACTTCGAAATGTGTCGTAGCCTCGCAATAGGTCGGTACTTGTGTTCGAATTCAGCCCAGGACATTTTGTCCACTTTCGCTGCGAGTCGAGTCTTCCGATCTTCGGCAGAGCGGGCAGTCAGTTTATTGTACACTGCACGATTAACGGCGAACATTTGGTCGAGTTTTCTTTTGTACTAACGTCGGATACAGTCGTAATTTTATGACACTGTTCACAGGTCCGTCGTTGTCTTCAATCAGCTCTCCGCTCTCTCAGCTCTCCCAGCTCTTCCACGATGGCTCATGTTGCACGAGCAGGTGGCATGGACGGTGTCCTCCACTGCTGCCTTCGTGGTTAGTCAATGAAATTAGACACTTCAAACCACGAGGTCAGCAGTGGCTCCAGCATCCGCTGGTTGTCAGGACCCGCTCACGAATGGGGGCGCTTGGGGGTTGCGGGACTTGATGACAGCTTCCAGCTCCGTTGGCTCCGGCATCCACAGGTCGTCGGCGATACTCTGGTTGAACCAGACGCTCGAATGGACGAGATCCTCCCTTGACTGCTGTTTTCCTTTTGGCTTACATTTCTTCTTAGGCTTGTCCTCGTAGTCTGACTCAGGGATGATCTCGTCTATTGGAACCCGCCGTTTTCGCTTTCGTGGTGAAGGTTGTTTGGCCTTGGACCGAGTTGACAACTTCATGTCGTGTTGCATATTACGTTGACACCACAGACTATCTGACGAAATGCAGAACTAGTTAAAAGAGCGTCACGCTCTTGATGAACGTAGGCAACTACACCAGAACTTCTCACACAAAGCTCACTTGTTATTCACTGGGTAAATTCGAGACTGAGGTTCAGTCTCGGAACCCAAAGCTACCCTACTTATATATTTCACTGACGTCAATCCCTTGATACTTTCCATAGCCGTACAGTTCGAATACTCAAAGGACATGACTCGTGTGTCTTAGTTGCCCCAAGTCTATTGACGTAGAGTCCAAATATGCTGGTTGGGTGTTGGTACGGATATGTTGGTAGGCTCGTCAAATCCCAAGCCGCGGAGAACTAGTGTTAGTTCAGCACCATCCACACGAAATTCTTCTGAGTGCTGGTAAGTAAACTGGCAATAGGGGCTCTCACTTTTGACAGCAGCAACATCGATGAGGCTGATCTACGAAGCCTCTCGAGCTGTACTTAGTGGAAATTATGCCGATCATCTTGCTGCCAATCCCCTATATCCTGCCACGTAATCGAAGCACTTTGCGACCTTTTGGCAGCAAGTTGGGGACTCCCAGCAAGAATAACAGATCAGCCACATACAAGAAGAGGGGCTGCGATGGCGAGCGCTGGATCTCAGCCGAGTATTGAACTGCCATCCAACCCGTTATATGATGCGTGTCAAACAGCGCATGCATCAAGTGTGACCTACTTTTCTTGCCAGGGCTGGTGAAGAGGAAGAGAGCACAACTCCTCTTCGTATCGTCACAGCCAGGAGCATCCACACTCTGACAAGCAGACAGAATAAGCCTAAGCGGTCGTACTCCAGTGGCTGCAGATAACACCCACCCACCCACATGTTGCGTAATATGATTGGCTCACAAAACTAATATTTAAACCAATAAAAATGAATACAAAAATTGCTAAGATGAATTAATTGTTTACGCGGTTCGTAGGTGTCGGTTGATGCTCGGTCGTCATGACGTCTGGTACTAATCCCTGCAGCTAGTTCGTACACTGAGGAAATGTTCTGGGAGTCCCAGACTTTGAACGCTGAGCAGCATTGCAGATATATTCGTGCGAAGTGGAAACCACAGATTTGACTTGCCTCGTTGAACCAGTCCACGGTATTCGCGTTGAAAGCTCGCTTGCCAACCTCGCTGCCGTCAGCATTTACGTTAACGCGTGATTCGAATCAAAGATGACGAACTCTTGCACAGGATTTGCTGTCAAGTGTCCAAAGTGCTGGCGTTTAGTTACGAAACAATTGACGTGAGTTTTGACAACCGTGTTCATTGAGACGAGTCGCTGCTTGCTGACAAACACAAAAACTCGCATTCACTATCATGTTCAAGTCTGCCATCGGCTTCAACGTCGCCATAACAGCAGCATTGGAGCATACGACGGATGTCGGTCTGCAGCATAGCATATCGGAGCCCTCCCTTTGCTATCCTAACACTTAGTGTCTGGGTCGCTAATGCCCCCTATGCCATTGAACACGTCTCACGCCAAAACATCCGTGCTGTCTCGGACTAATCGCTTGGATAGCACATCACACTTTAAGCACAACATACCACCATGGCGCCTCGGGGCCCGTCGTTCGGGAATGGCGTTCCGAAGACCTACCGCCACCTGCTGCAGTCACTTTCTTTCCACCGTCGAAGCTCATAACACAACACGACCAGCCGCTGACACTCCGATTCCTCCAGCGACTATGAAGACGTGCAAGATTCAGTCGCAGGGGCTCATCGTGCTGCTGTGCCTCATCAACCTACTGAACTATGTCGACCGAGGCATCATCCCAGGGGCGCCGCAGAGCTTCCGACACTTCATCACATCGTCATTGGGGTCGCCGTCACTGACCAGTCAGTCTACTTCGGTCTGCTGTCGTCGTCCTTCATCGTTGGACATTCGGTGCTCTCGGTCGTCTTCGGATACTTCGCTCACACATCGCCCGTTCCGTATGATTTCGTTGGGGATGTCTATCTGGATCGTGGCAATCATTATTTGTGCCATCTCGGAGCATATCAATAGCTACGCGTTGCTGATCGTGGGTCGGGTGCTGAGCGGTGCAGGGGAAGCTTCTTTCCAGTGCGTGGCACCCCCATTCATCGATCGTCACGCGCCGCCCGAGCGTCGCTCATTCTACGTCGGCATCTACTTGGCTTCGGTTATTGTGGGGACAGCAATCGGCTTTGTGTATGGTTCATTGTTCGCCGAGTCGTCGTTGACTTGGGCTGGGGCTTTCTACTTTGAGGCCATATTGATGGCGTGTCTTGTGTTCTGCTGCATGTTCTGCGTGCAAGAGGAATTCAATGTGGTGCCTCCAACGGACGACGCGGTCGCTTTGAGAAAACCACTCGTGTCGACAAGCGGATTTGAGGCCACCGGCGAACTTTTATCGCTGTCTGTCATCTCGCACGATACTGTTGACAAGAATCAATTGTCGCCTGAAGAATCGACAGAGAAATTGGACGCAGAGACGTTCTTCCAGTCGTGGTGGGAGATCATCTCGGATATTCCGTTCCTGTTGGTAGTACTGGGTCATGGAGCTTACACGTTCACCTTAGGCGTATTTAATGCCTTTGGACCGGATATATTCATTGGTTTGGGTCTCTTCACAGATGAGACCTCGGCATCGCTGATTTTCGGTGGAATTGTAGCCGCTACGAGTCTAATCGGCACTCCACTGGGCGGCTATATCCTTGACCGATACACCAAGCACACGACGGTGCCAGGCAAGCGGTGCTTCACTGCTGTATCGTCTCTCTTCGTCTACGTCACTATCGCCGAAGTGTTTGCACTTATCATGTGCTTCATCACAGACAGCAAAGGCGCCTTCCTGTTATGCTTCACTATCGCACTCTTCTGTATGTGTGCACTATGGGGACCCGAGATGGTGGCGGTAATGGAGCTTTTCCCATCCTCGCGTCAGTCAATGGCAATCTCAGCAAACGCTGTCATCATTCATGTCTTCGGCGATGTGCCAGCCCCCGTCGTCATGGGTATCGTGAGGGATATTTGGGCTCCAAACTGCGGGACTGTCGAGGAAGACGGCGACGCTGTACTCAACCCCCTTTGCAGTCAGGATCAAGATGGCCTTAAGAACTTCATGCTGCTCACAGTACTGTGGATGGTGTGGGCAGTGATTCTTTGGGCACTGGCCATGGTGGTCATCAAGAGAAGACAGAACAAGGGCGGCTTCGTGCTCACAGCTCCAGCAGAGATTTAGAGAAGGAGAGTTCTCCGTCCAAATACCAAGCGCAGGTCTGAACAGCTTGTTATCGTCGAGTACTGTCACTCTCTGAGACTACCAACATACTACTTGCTAAATGACGTGCGCATTAATACTTCGCAGGCGTGGTGATAACGAAGCCACCTCTGTGTTGTTCTTGCACTTGTCTAGGCCATTCTTATCGCCTCTCGAGGTTACAGATAGCCGCGGATCCATGTGATCTAAATGAAGGCAATGGGGTTCATTACAATATTTGCAGCTTCACCATACTTCTCGACTAACGCGTCATGGACAGCTCTATTTCAGCCATCCCTTGTATATGAATATCAGCTGCTTGCCAGCCGAGGATCAACTCTGCTGTAGCGCTTCGACTGTCGGATGACTGCTGTTCGAAAGCCTGCGATCGGCTTGGTTACTGCAGCACGCCTTCGCCGTTATATTCTACCCTAGACGATCGGAGATCGACTCCGCGTCGAGCTCTGGGTGCTTCGCGTGCTCGTGATGGAGCTACGACGCTGCTTCTTCATCGCGCGAAGCACATCATCTAGAGGTTGTTGCAAGCTTTTCATCAGGCGTCGCTCTGACATCTCTCGACTGGCGCGCTCTCGCTTACTCATCGCATTGGATGCAGCATGATACGCCACGGTGAACGTCATGTCTGGCACAGCTCCCAGAATGCTATCCACGATGCGTTTAACACGTGGGATCTGGAAACTGGACGTGACCACATGCACACGCTGAATACGCAAGTGCCGCAGGGACGGGATCAATTGGATCACATTATCAATCACACTCGTCTGCACAAACGAACATTAGTACGAATAGCTCCAACGCAGGGTAAAGTTCATGACAAACACAACACTCACAGCAGAGCAGTCCATCATGATGTGGTGCGGTGAAATGCCCAACTCCACCAGCGCGTTCCGGATTGCCTCTGTCTGCTCGATCCCGTTTCTCTCATTCTCCCCTCCCGTAGGCACCTACAACACACACAAAAGACCATATCAGCACCCCTGTATCTCGTCTTCAACTCTTAACTCCAATCTCAACAGTCTTACAAGATAACAAAGGCGTTGGCTTGCTGCTGCGCATACACTTTCATCGTGTCCCAATAGAGTTCTGCAGCTCTGGAGATGCGTGTCACTGCCAAAGGTGTCACTTCTCCCTGTTTGCCCAGTGCGTCCCCCAGAGTGAGGATCACTTGGCTGTCTGTTGTCGCCTGGAAGGCCACAGCGTCTGCATCCTCTGGAATGCTCTTGAGATTGGGCGAGACCGACGGATGGCGCGGGCCGTGGCACTGTGGGTAGAGGCCGTCCAGCATGAGGCCTTCACGGAAGAGATCAAGTCCTGCAGCCGCCAGTAGCGCCATATTGTTGTCATTACGATGTCGAGGCTTGCGTTGACTGGTCTTGACTCCAAGCTGTTTCTTGCGGCCGCTCATCGAGTCCAAAGGGAGGACGGTGCCTTCCAGACGTGGACAGGAGGTGTCCACAGTCACATTGGGAGTTCCAGGTGCACGTAGAGAGGTGTTTAATGTAGCAGGCATTTGAGACGAAGCTAAGCTGAATAAGCAGTGCTATATCCTGAAAGAGCGCATGTAGCAACGCTGAAGTAACACTTTCATCACTTCAACATGATGCTACTTTATACGATTACTTAAACGTACTTGTGATCTTGAGGAGGCGCGATTGTATCAATCGAACGCTGCATCATGAAGGACCACGAGGACTTCGATGCACTCGACCAGGTGGATCCATTCTACTTGGCACTACTACGCTCTCGCCAGAGGCGCTATGCCGAATGTATTGACATTTGCACTGACATTTTGGCCCAGAATCCGTACGACCAGGCAAGAAAACCTGAAGTCTCAAAGCACCACAAAGGTTTAGTAACTTCTTGCTAAATAATTAGCTGACTTGTAGGCGGCGTGGGTAACCAAGACGAAGGCTTTGACGATGCAGAACTTCATTGACGACTCGGAGTTAGAAGAGGACGGCGCGGCGGACCTCCTTATGGACGACAACGTCATGGCGTCCATGCCAAGGCCAGGGACGTCGCTTAACCGACCCAACTCGCGAGCAGGAGGCAGTGACCCAAGTCTGCGGCCCATGACAGCTACTGGCCGTCCACTCAGCGGCTTTGCACGGCCTGGTACGAGCTCGCGTCCTGGAACTGGCAGCATGTCGGTGGATCGAGCTCTGCAGGGCAATCGACCTGGAACATCTCGCCCAGCTACGACCCTTGGGCGCCAAGTGCGACTTGGTACAGCATCGATGCAAGCTTCAGACTCAGGTGTGTTCATCGATGTGAATCGCCTTGATTTCAAGAGGTATGCTGCACGACCAGCCATTGCCAAAGCGCTCGTGGACTATTTGCTCTACTGTGAACACAATCCGAGGAAGGCACTCGAACTCGCAGCAGAGGCGACTGTGGCCGCCGACTACAAGGACTGGTGGTGGAAGGCGAGACTTGGCAAGTGCTACTACCAACTGGGACTGTTCCGTGATGCGGAGAAACAATTCGAGTCGTCGTTGCGCAACCAAGACATGGTGATCACTTTCCTGGAGCTCGGAAAAGTGTATCTGAGGCTGGACCAGCCAAATACCGCGTTGGATCGGTACGAGAAGGCCAAGATCAAGTTCCCCGGCGACACACAACTATTAGTAAGCATTGCGCGCGTCCACGACATGCTCAATGATGTTGAAAAGAGCGTTAGCGTATACAAAGAGGTGCTGCAGCTGGATGCGTCCAATGTCGAAGCCATCGCGTGTCTGGCCTCCAACTGCTTCTACACAGATCATCCTGAGGTGGCGTTACGCTACTACCGTCGTCTGTTGCAGATGGATGTGAACACCGCAGAGCTCTGGTGCAACATCGGTCTTTGCTGCTTTTACGCGTCACAGTACGACATGACCCTTTCGTGTTTCGATCGCGCGCTGTCACTCGCGTCAGATGATTGTATGGCCGACGTCTGGTACAATATTGGTCAGGTTGCCATTGGCATCGGCGATCTCGGGCTTGCTTATCAGGCTTTTAAGGTCGCTGTGTCAGTTGACAGCAACCATGCTGAGTCCTATAACAACCTGTGTGTTAGAGCTGCGCAAGGGCAACCTCGACCAGGCGCGTGCGAACTTCCAACTGTCCGAGACGCTTGCAGACTTCATGTTCGAGCCCAGCTACAACCGCGGTAAGTCGTGGATCTTCACATTGTCACTGCATGCAGGTTCTCACTCCCAGTTGATTGTGTCGTGTCTGCTTTGATGAGGACAGCGCTTCTGGCGTACAAGGTGGGCGACTTCCATGACTCGTTCACTAAGGTCAACCGCGCGCTCTCCACGAACTCAACACACAGCGACTCACTGGAGCTCAAGAAACAGTTGCAGCAGTTCCTCACGATGCTCTAACCAGCCTAACAACATAAGACAGGGAGACAACAGAAGCAACAACCAACAAGCCGCCCACCAACTAAATCGTGCATATATGAAGAATACCGTCATGCTCCATCTTGGAAGCAATAGGCTCGTGTGAAAAGCAGGAAAATCCCACGCCAAACGAACGACACCAGAGCCTTACTAACCCCATCTTTTCGACCTACCTACCTGTTCGCTGTCCATCCCGGCATGCGTCGCTCTGCTCAATCGCATCTTCTTCACCTTGGGGCATCCCAGCGCCATCTTCGTATGTTTCCTCCTAGTCATGCAACCAAACAGCCACCCCAACCCTGACTGTAGCTCCTCAGCTTCAGCTTCATCTGTCTACAGGAAGTAGTCGGGCGTGCGTTTCTTTTCGTTAAAGTTGCTGTCGCGCGGGGCCGGATCGAACTGGATGAACTTGCACGTCTCGTATACCTTGTCTCCACTGCGGTCGCTCATGACCTCGTCAATCTCCATGAGTGCTGCCTGGTTCCCGCAGCGGTAGCAGTAGTTGGGGGCACTGAAGATAGTCACGACTCCGCGGTTGTGGGTCCACTGGTATCCTTCCATCACCAGTTGATGGGCACGCGCAATGAACGTCAGTCCGTTGCTGCGTTTGAACTGCTCCGTGATGTCCTGGCCAAACGTGTAGCCAGCGCCACGTGGGGAGATGCCCCATCCACAGCGGTCGTCTGGGTCGGACCACACCAAGTCGCACATGGGGCCTTCATGGGGCACCTCCTGCACGCGGTCCAGAGCACGCGCGTGGTCCAACGTGTCGATCGAGGGTGACAGACCGCCGTGCATGCAGAAAACGCGGTTCTCGATGAGCGCCGTCATGGGCAGATGGTCGAACAGGTCCGTAAAGTATTTCCACACGTTGGCATTGCCATATTTGCGCAGGCACTCATCGTAGAAACCGTAGACCTGCGTGATCTGACGGGACTCGTGATTGCCACGGAGGATCGTAATCCGCTCACGGTGACGCACCTTCAGAGCCACCAGCAGCGCCACACTCTCCAGCGAATAGTACCCACGGTCTACGTAATCTCCCATGAACAGGTAGTTGGTATCCGGGCAAGAGCCACCTATCCGGAACAGCTCCAGCAGGTCGTAGAATTGGCCGTGGATATCACCACATACCGTGACGGGACACTTGACAGGCTGCACGTTGGACTCGGCCGCGAGTATCTCCTTTCCCTTCTGACACAGTTCAAAGATCTCCGTCTCGGTTAAGTTCTCGGCCCGACGCAGTCGATCGATCTGCGCGTCGAGCGCCTTCATCTCCCTCGCGAGTCCATACTTTCTCTCTTCGTATCACTTTTGGTGGACGGACTGTGGAGTGACTGGAAGCCTCCCTACAATTCCCCTCTCACTGGCTTTTAGTATACAAAGTTTTAGCTTATCTTGTAGTAAATTACCTCAATTACGTCATACAATAACCAAGTGTATTTTGAGGAATCTTTTGTCGTGTGGCCCACATCATTTGTAGCCATCGGACAAAGATAGCAGTGCGCGAAGCGACGCGTCCATGGCGACGCCATTCAGGGAGAAACCACCGACGACACCACCTCACAAGGGCTACTAAGCCTCGCCCACCGGTCATGTCCAGCGCCAGGAAGCACCACTACGCACCCAAGCGTGAGGCCAATGACAGCTTCGAGGAGCTCTCGGCCAAACTCACGGCAGATCTGCGCAACCACGTGCGCTTCATGGTACAGTCGACTAGCAACACAAAAACAACATTTGACGAATAAGACTACAACACTGACACACTTTGGATGGAGGTAGGCGGACTACCCTGTGCTCTCGGACGACTGGATCCAGATGGCGGAGCAGATCGGACGCATTGGCAACATCACCGAGATGGTTGGGCTGGCTGGATTCTGTCACGACAAACATTTAACACATGACTGATACTTGAGGGAATTTTGACGTGCGCAGGAGCGGCAGTTGCCCAAGAAACACGACGCAACCTTGTGGGAGTGTGAGGAGGTCGCCCTTCGGTGAGGACATGCTGAAATGCAGAGGGATTAAGAGCTTGTGGACGAATGCTCACAGCTTGTTTGCTTGAATAGTTATCTTCTGGAGGACGGGAAACTCAACTTGTAACGAATTGCAGGATGTTTCAAGTTATTAACTGATGCCAAATGTGCTGACGAATGCTGATGCTCCATGCTTAGATGTCTGCGGAACCTCGTGGACTACAACAACTACCTCAAACGAATGATTGAGCGTGGTCCTGTGAAGGTTACTAAGCGCTACTTTATTTTCTCAATGAAAATAGATAAGACGGGCTAAAGTTTGATTTTATTCATGCAGACTGAGACGATGGCAACACTGGAGAAATTCGAGCACGGAATGGGGCTCACCCTAAAGAATGCCTGGCTTCACGCGGAAGCGGTGCAGGTGAGCTGGATTCTTGGAATAAGTTCTAGTAATCGCGGGTGGAATTATCTAATGTACAACAACGTGCTCTAGACAACCGACCTGCCGCTGCTGATCGAGTACATCCACGATATTTTAGTCTATTGCCTCGAACGACCAGACGTACGACCGCAAGTTCTTACTTTATCGTTTGTTTTATGCTCTGATTGTACTTATCATAGCTGCTTGTTCCTTGTCGTATGCACAGTATCTCCCGAACAAGAAGATTGCTAACTGCCAAGAAATCACAGTGATCCACTTTTTGCTGGGGCTCTGTAGACAGCTCGATTCAATCGATGAATCACGGTACGCATCACACCGAAGGTCAAGTTTTCACGTTTAGACAATTCATAATCTGATCTACTTCTGCGGTGCCATTCGCTGTGTTGCGTAACAGAGTCATGCCTTTGCTTGCGGAGAAACGAATCTTCGCATTGCTGGCGATGCACCTGAGCACGCACAGCAATCTGTTGAACGTACGCATCGTTTTGTTTCTGTATCTATTCTCTCATTGACTTATTTTCCCATTTCATCCAGGCGACGGACGTAGCGGTCGGTGCTGAGGTGCTAGCACTAATTTGTAGCACAGAGGACTTCGAATCGCATGACGATTACTACGTGGACTCCCCGAGGCCGAATCAGCACTGGTGTCATTTTACGGTGCGAGTAACCTTCTCCTAGTGCTTTCAAGGAATATATTCTGATTGTATTGCTATGCATTGCAGATGACTACCTGGAAGAAGCGACGGAAGACATCGACATGCGCAAACGATTGCGTCCACTCCTGGACGCTGTGCGGCAACTCAACTACAGTCGCAAATAGCATCCACTCTGCAAACGCACATCGTGTTGACTCACCACTATCGCCACCCAGCCGTCCTATTGCATCATTTATCTCCTCCTCGCACCACAGTCGTGCTCGGTAAATAGTGTAACATCAACAGCGATGCTTGCAAAACCATTCTTGCTCCATTATGTAGCCATTTCAGCAATGGCTACACATCCAATCTCATATCCTTGTGGTCCACACTAATTTTATCAGAATCAGATTGGATTTGTGTCCATTTCTGAGTTTCGCACTCGAAGCAGCGGTCGCGGGCCGTCTGCATCGCTCTTTGCGCTCTGCTGCAACCTCTAGCAACACTACAGCAGCGTCATCATGATCGCCATCGCAGCAGAGAACAGCAGCAGCAGCTACAACCCAACGGTGTATACGGTTCTACTCACTGGCATGTGTCTTCTTCTTGCTCTGTTCCTATTGACCCGACTGCTGGTGGCTTTACGGAACAAGAACAAACTGCTAGCGTGGTCCACAGGGTTCTACGTCTTGTGTCTGCTGTGGACAGGTGTTCGTTCTGCCTATTGGGTGATTATGCTCACTCAGGAGAGCATGCGCTACCTGACGCTCTACCTGCTCTACTGGTCTCCTACGCCCATCAATTCGCCAACTTCTCGCTCCTGATTCTGTTCTACATCCAAGTGTTGACGGGTCCAGAGTGGCGCTCACGATGGCGCAATGTGTGTCTTCCACTGTACTTGCTATTGACCATGACGATGGCAACATTCACAGTCGTCTGGGCCTTCAATTCGTCGAATGACATTTCGAAAGCCACAAGGCGTGGAGATGAATATGACCAGGAGTTTTCAAGAGTATCCGACGTCAGTGTGCAGCTCAAGTACTCGGCAGCTTCATTCTTCCTGTTGAGTGTGTTATTCGGCTATTTCGGACGGAAAATGGCCAATGTATGCTGCTTTGTTCCCAATGTACAAACTGTCGGTGGGCGATACATTGAACTGCCAATCTGACAAGAATGTGAATTTTTGGTGTAGGTGGAAAGCTGGAAGAGAAGGAGGCTGCTCCTTTCAAGGCCAAGGGTAAGAAGAACAGAGATGCAAAGTTACAGGGTGGTGTCTGTCGTAGAAGCTTAGCTGACACTTTACGACTGGTGATTGTGTCTCGTGTAGAACTTGGCGGTGATCAATTCACTGCTGTGCTTTATCTTCTTTACACGCGGAATTCGGGATCTAGCCACGTCGCAGAGTTGGTTCCTGAGCATCTGGAATAACCTGGACATGAATGGCCGCGTGACAACGGTGGCGTATTTTGTATTCTTCTGCTTTTGGGAGTTTCTACCTACAGTACTGCTGCTTTGCCTGATTTCATCAAAGGCTGGAGGCGTTGGAGGTACGATACAGTTTTTGAACGCCAAACCGCTGAAGAGAAGTTTAACGCTGTTGGTTGTGCAGCTCCAAAACACGGACCCGCGTCACAAAAACTACCGGACTATGGTATCTTTCACATCATCAACACAGGTGAGGGCAAGTTGCTGGCTGCAAGTCCACTTGGTGCTAGTTCCTATAGCTCGTATGGTACTCGAACAGAAGCTTCTGCTGTCGAGGCCTACGCACGGGAGCCTGAGCGTCCACGGTGGATACACGGGGTGATCTCTTTCAAGATCCACTGCGCTACGACTCCGATGATGGACCAGTGCAGTCACCACGTCATTTAACGGGTAGTTTCAGTAGCGACACGAGCAACAGCAATAATTACTACTGTGAACGAGTACCAGGCTATATGCCCGTATAGCTAGCCGCTGCTCGTCAAACTGCCTGTACTAGTTTTGAATGTTATACGAGCAACTATTGAGTGTGGCAGATTGAAGACAAGAAACGTCCTCGGAAAAGATAAAAGACCTGGCGATCAAGAATCAAGAAGTAACATTGACGATCCCGGTGGGAGAACTATTTACCCTTCGCAATGCTTGATCGAGTAGGCACACGAGGGACGAGTGGCATTCCGCTGAGTGACATGCTCAACATTTCATCACCTCCCGTGTTGCTGCCGGCTGTGTTCCGCCCACCCTCTCCTGTGTTAGTCGGCTCCGTGGCGAAGTATACAGCAGTAGAGCGCTGTTTTTCCCGTTGGTTTGGACTGGGTTCGTTGTGTCGACGCGATTGTTTCGGTGGTGTCTCCGAGACTTCTGGAGGAGCATCACTTTCCACGTTAACGAAGCTCTGAGAATGGTTGATCTTTGAGAACACGAGGCGCAACACTCGCTCGCGGTCTTCCCAGCTTAGCTGTCGTAAATCCACTTTCTCAGTGAAGTGCTGTGGCGAAGTGGGAGGGACTAGTCCCTTCCGCGAGTTGGCTGTCACAGGGCTCGTCGGGGATGTAAGTTTGGGAAACCGCAAGCTGTGTTTGATCCCTTGGGCGCAGTTCACGTCGCGATGGTAATTCTCGAGGTCGCGTTCACGCTTCTCCTTGCGCTCCCTCTCGATCTCGCGCTTGACGTGCTCGAGCGAATCCAAGAAGAACTGTTCAATGTCCGTGCGCTGACTCAAGATAGCCTGTGCAAGTCTCCGCAGATTACGCAGCTCGCGGTTCTTGAGACTTAGCAATTTACGCAGGCCCTCAACGTCTAGTGTCAACTCTTCTCGTTCTCGTTCATGGCGAGTTATATGTGCGTGGGCATCCCATGACGCGGCGGCCAAACCAGCACCCAGCTTGTG
Source organism: Phytophthora kernoviae (assembly GCA_008080845.1). NCBI lineage: Eukaryota > Oomycota > Peronosporomycetes > Peronosporales > Peronosporaceae > Phytophthora > Phytophthora kernoviae. The sequence continues at coordinate 12,746 of VKKV01000162.1, read as the reverse complement.
CTCAGTCTCCCGCAGGCTTGCGCGCAATTGGGTGAGCTCTCGTGACTGTCGCTGAGCTTGCTTAGCGAACTCGGCCTCTTTCTGGACCTGAAGTTGCAGCTCAATGTTCAGCGTCTTGGCGCGAGCTTCGAATTGCTGTTTCTCTCGTTGGAGCTCCTCAGTCATCTGCAGCTGGAAACGGAGCTCCTCGCCCATCCGCTTGTTGTCTGTCACGATCTTGCGAGTATCCGCATCCAGCCCATTGCGTGCGTCCTCTTTGGCTTGCTGCTTAACGAGCTCGATCTTCTTCTCGTGCTCCTTCTGCAGTCGGGCTTTTCCTCGAGAAACTTGCGCTCCAACGCGCCGGCCGTGTCACGTGCCTGCTCTCGCTCCAGAGTAAGCTGAGTCTCAAGGTCCTTCAACTTCGTGGCGACACTGTCCTTCATCTCCCGGAAGAGCTCAAGCTGGTGCAGCTCCTCACGCAGATAGAAGATCTGTTCGGTCGAAGCTTCTTCCTTCGCTGTTGCTTGCTGGATGAAGTGCTGTCGCTCAGTGTCACGAGCTTGCTGCATCTGCTCGAGTGCAAGCGCATGACTAAGTCGTGCTGCCGCAAGCTCTTCACCCAGTTTAGTGAGCTGCTTGTCACGGGTCTGAATTTCTTTCTGAAAGTAGGCCACGAACTCGTGAGTCTCTTGTTCACGCTTATCGTGACGTGCACGCAGCTCTGCATCTTCGTCCTGCAATTGTGTCACTCGAGCAGCCATCGCAACCAGCTTCTGCTGGTCAACCTGTCGGTTGAACAATTCCGCTGCTGCATCGCCGTCAATATCCGGATCACTTGGTTTCTCGCCCTCCATGTCAGGCGCGAATATTGCCGAGGTGCCAGACTCACGTCACGCACTCTCAATACGTCACGACGCTAGCAGGTAGTGATATTTCGCTCAGCTATCCTGGTCCAAGCTCTACTTTATTTAGCGCGACGGCATTGAAGACGAATTAGGAATTGATAGATGATCGGTTTGAGATGTATTGCATCGGGTCAACGAAAGTTGTGAGCACGAAGAATGATGTTGCGCTCAAATGCCCTTGTTGTAGGTGACGACACGTACGGGCTGTCCGTCTTGCTTGCGTTTGGCGTGTTGCAGCTCCGGCTCCAGGTACTTGTTGTCGAGCTGTGCCGTTTGACGGAAGAGACCAAACGTAAGTGGCACGGAGAACTGGATGGCACACCCTACAAGCCCAAGCAACGCAGGAACACGTAACCACCGCGTCTTGGGTCTCGTGAACAATGTGCTGTGCTTGTCAACTCGCGAGAGTATCAACGGGGGCAGCAGTAGAATTGGCGCGGCTGCGAAGATGCGTCCGGTAGCGCACGACGCCACTGCCAGGGCTCCACACCGTCTGGACTTGCCCACGTGGTCTCCATTCTCATCGTACACATGAACTCCGTGGAGGTATTCACTCTGACGCATGACTGCCATATTCAGTAGGTCTGCAGCTGCTACAGCAGCAAATGGACCCATACGAGCGACTACAGGCGCCCACTTGGCGTTGGTCATTTGCTTTGCCACACGTCGAATGCCCAATGACGCACCCACAGAACTGGCAGTTGCCCCCACATACGCCACTGCACGTTGCTGCGCCGTGTCCTCATTGGATGCATTGCGGTTGGCGTAGTAGTGCAGAGCGTTGTACGTCTGGTTGAGCCACTGCGCGAAGACGGTGGTCTTGGTGCTGTTGGCCAGCAGCATGGCGCCGTCCATGATCATGTTCATGGGGACAATCATGGACGCTCGCAGGGGCGTGAACACTGGTTTGCCCGTGTCTGGATGGACGATGGCGAGTGTCACGTATTTCGCATGCTCCAACTTGATGGGGTCTACACTTTCCCCGCGTCGATGCGCTGCTAGCAGCTCCTGTGCCTCTGCCAACTCTCTCTCCGTCGTGAAGGCAGTGCGGAAGTCCAGCATGCAGAAGGTCTTGTGCACCCTCCCCCAGTACGTGTCTTCATTGGGGTCCGCTAGTTTGATGTGTGTCTCTGGAGACGACATGGCAGCAGCCATAACGTCCTTCTCTCCTTCCATTGCTTACGGAGCAATTGGTCATATGTGTGTGTGGTGGTCAGAGGGCTTCGTCTGTGACGTATGATCAGCGGGATGGAGATGAGCACTTCTCGTCGCCCTGCGTCACTGAGCTTCAACAATAATACGATTGGCTAATTTTATTTTTGTCGAGTCACAACAAGTATCAGGTTTTATCCACGTGATTGGTTCTGTTCTCACATGTCACATATTCGTCAAACGTCACCAACAAGATCGTAAAGATATCCTGGCAGTTTCCTGCATCGGTTCAACTATCTTTTGTCTTACTTCAATTGCATCACTGCGTCTTCTTGCTGGTTGCTGCTGCTGGCTTCTTAGACCCACGCAGCAAGTAACGCTCGACGAAGAACTTGAGGAACAGCGCAAAGTAGCTCGAGTACATAATGATGCCCCACTTGAGGTTGTCGGGGTCCACACTGCACACCGCACCCTGCTTCATATAGTAGACGTTCAGAGCGCACACCGCCACGCCCACACCCATTTGACTCAGCTGGAAGATAGTCACGAGACGCGCCCAGCGCGGTCGGTAACCGCACGCCGTCAGAAAGTAGTAGAAGTACATGATGGCGTGCACCGAGTAGTTCATGGCTACGAAGTACAGGCCGCTGTATTTACAACACCACAACAAACAGCAACAGGGAGTCAGAATCAAAAGATTTGTCCTTCCAGCAGAGCTCCGTATTCCAAGGGTGGAATGCACCACCAGCACAGTATCTGAAGCCTATCTTACCTGGCCGAGAGAGTGCCAAACGCATGCCAGCAAAAGAGCAGCACGGTGATGTGGTGGTACCAGTGCAGGAAGATGAGCGGCTTCTTGCGCAGCACAATGAAGGCTGTGTCCAGGAGCTCTGGCACCTTGGAGAAGATGAAGAGCATCACCCAGAGTGCCACAGGGCCGTGGCCGTAGTGCGGTGTGGGCGCAGCACACACTGAATGGTACACACCGCGACGGTAAATTGTGTTCATAAGGAACGGCACAGTCCTGGAAGCGCCAATGGCACTAAATGTGGCCAGCACTAAGTTCCACAGCGCCAACGGCCTGTAATAACCATGTATAAAGTATAAGCGTCAGCGTAAAATTTCCAGGTGAGCACTACAAGTCAGTGTGTATCTATCGTACACTTTAAGGTTGAAAGGTTTGAGGTCACGCATGATCCGTCGCCCAGCGAAGCACAGCACGAGGTAGAGACCGCATATCGCGACTGCTATGTGGATGGATTCGTTGCAGAAGCTTGGTTCCCATGAAATATCCTGAAAAAGGTACTAGTGTTTAATAAATCTGTGTGTTTTTGCTTGAAGTTGTGACGAGACGTACCCAATCGCGTTCGTACTTGAATGGAAACAGCCAGTGGAGCGCGGACATTTCGTCGTGTAGTTTTGGTGTCCTGGTGGAGTTTTCCATGGCTGTTAAATGATGTCTGGTCGTTTGGGGTCGACCTGTGAGTTCGGAGGCCGTTTGGGTTGTGTGCGACGCGTTTTGTGCTCGGTCGGTCCGGGGTCTTGGTTATGGGTGAGCTTTAGTATCGCAGAAACAAAAGGCCCATAGTGAAAGCAAGGTTTTTTGACAGAAAATCGCCTTTTCAGAACGCTCATTGGCTGACGAAAAGTCGGTTATGTTCAAAAAGCACGTTTTGGCCCGACTTTGTCCGTTACAAATGTGAACAGATCGACTGCAACCAGGACATGACCTTGATCTCATTGACTGAGGCCCTGGAAACGATGCAGCTCCCTGCGCTTCTTGTCAGTGCGGATGCATGGCTTCAAAGGCTTTAGTGACGCATGACGTAATCGAACGTACAGATTTCGTGCAGCAACGGAAAAATGTTGCACAGCTGGGATCGTGAGTTAACTGGCTGAAGAGCTGGTCCAAAAGACGGTTCGCTGCGCTGTTCATTTCATTCCTTCCCGCATGCTGCAAGCCCACACATGCATCAACGTCGCATACCAGTGGCAAGGCTAAACATTGCCTAAGAGCGTCGCTGTCCAGCCATGACTCAAAGCCGAGCAGGCGGCTCGGCGTCGTGCTTGCACTTGCCAGAGCAGAGGCGCGAACGCACGCCATCTTCTCCTGCTGTCGGTGCCACTTTCCCTCGGACTCCCTCTGCTTTGCTCTTTGTCGAGCTCTCGTGACAGTTTACGCCGCGATCGGGAAGAAAAATTGCACGATGTGCGCTTATGTGCACAAATCCAGTAATCTCGAAGTTGTAATCACTCTTTTGCCCAAGAAAAGATTATCTCCAGCTCATGAGTCGCAACTCACCTTCCTCGCAGGCAGTGCTGCTCGCAACCTTCCTGGCGATATGTTGTCTGATGCAGCTACCGCACGAAGCCCACGCACAGGCAAGTGGTTAGAAGAGGAGTGAGGTCGAGGAGCTCTGCTCTCCTCCTTCACTCTGTTCGTCCGCTCGTTGCCAAATGATTTCGCGCCCCCACGCCGTTTTTGCGCTGACCTGGACCATGATCCTGTTTGTCTGACGTACGTAGGTGGCGCTGCCCAAGGTCAAGCAGGTCGCTGCCGGTGAGATGCATTGCTTTGCATTGCGAGACATTCCACGTCCCGGAAGCCACGCGGAAGAGTCTTCTGCAGACATTTGTGTTGCTGACAATTGCAACGTTGGTTGTTGGTGGAAGGATGTTTGGCGGAGCAGGTGGAGGCGTGTCGAATGAACTGCGCTGAGCAGTACCAGGACCCACGCCGCTATCTCTGTCCGTGCTACAGGTGGGTACTAAGGCAAACTGGTGTGCTGTGATTTGGTGCAATCCTTTTGCATTGCACGCGAAGCGGGTGCTGATGACTTGCTTTGACTTTACGTGTGCGATCACCGATCGGCAGTAAACTTGGGCAGTGCCTCGTGCGCATCGGCTGCAGCTTGAAGCAGCGCGTGGATGTGGCGACCTTCTGCTCGCGGCGGGGGTACTGCAAGGATGGGTACTGTACATTCCGAGCTGGAGACTTGACCCCGCGAGGGGACACGAGGCCAGAGGTGTTCGAACTCACGTCGGTGGAGACGCCAGGCACTCCCTGCATAGATGGCTGTTGCCCGACGTGGACAAACTGTTCGCAGAATGCCACGTTACTGGCGGTGAGGGTGCCCGGGCGCCTGTATCGGGAAGACGAAGTATTGCTCCCGCCTCGAGAGTAAGTTTGCTGGCGATGGGCATACAGCCAATTTGACTGAAGCGTTTGCAATTGACATGTTATTATTTTACATGCTATTCGCGCACAGGGGCGATCCGAGACTGGGAGTTAACCAAAACTACGATCGCATGCCATACAGCATCCCGCTTGCCAATCTGCCTTAGTCTTATCAGTACTGATGGTGAAAACATCAAAGCGAGACTGAATATTGCTTTGTCACGTTGAGCTAAGCTTAAGGGGATTGAGTGAACAAGCAGCTTACCCATTATTCACTCTACCTGTAAACAAATTGGAAATGCTAAAGCGGAACCTTTGTTTTGCTAGCATAACTGAGCCATAAATGCATCGATTTCTGCAGTCGCTTGGCATAAACGCGCGAGGTCCTCGTAACTGAGGACATCAACTTCACCGTAGACAGCCTTGGTAAGATTCTCGAAGTAGGAAATCCCCGGGATTGCGTCGATGGCTCCATCAGCGATACTAGCGCAGAGCAACTTGGTAATCCCCACCACCACCGTGCGAGAGAGCAAAGTCATTTCGTCCGCCACCATCAGCCCAACTCGGTGCGTGGACACATTGAACAGCGCGAATATCTCTACGAATGGAGCAAACTACGTCAGATAGGTGAGTGGAGTGGGATAGATATCAATGCCATGCATTTTTGCCTTTTGTTTAGTCTCCCGCGATAGCTGCGGTGCCACTAGGACGAGACTTGCAAAGAGCTCACATGAATCCACGACGCCCTTACTGGTCGGATCGAACACCGCAAATACTAGCTCAATCACTTCTTCAACAATCCCCGGAAGAAGCGCATTGAGTTCGCGAACATTCAAGTGGAACGAACGCTGGGTAGCAATTGTGAACTGTTTCAGGGTCTGCTGGTCGACTGTGACTCGGCACACAAAGACAAGATCAGAAGAGAGCTAGTGAGAGAGCAATTTGCATTTGGCCAAACCAACTATTATAATGTGTCTACGTGATCGCGCCACCGCTCGAACCGCTTGCACATTCGGCGAGGTGGAATTAGCAGTTAGCGAAGCAATATTTCCACTGCTGACAGCTGCGCCCATTTTGTAGACCAAGATCCGCTAGTACACAGATCGCCGCGTCCGCTCGTTGTTGTATTGATACCAATTCCGGTGGTACAGACGGCAGATTAAAACGTGCGAGTCTGTATCCGGCTAGGAACCAACTGAAAAGCGGGGTGACGAAGCGCTTACAGTTGCATCTGAAAGCAGTGCAGTAGATAAGATAGAATATCGTTTTAATACAGAAGATTGCAACAAACGTACTTGACGCCGATCCAGTTCCATGAGCCGAGCTTCGCCTTGCATGACGGGCAGAGGAGTTTGCCGTCATTGTTTCTGAAGATGGCAGGGTCCTTCCCCATCCATTGCATTGGCTCCACAAAAATACCAGCACAGGGTCCCCCACCTGCGACTGCATCTGGACTTCTGTGATCCAGCTACAAAACAAAACACACACCGCATCCACCAGAGTGAGCATGTCTGCGTACCACCAAGCAAAGCAAGCGACCAGTGACACACCTGATTCCTATTTGTGCACAGAACATAGTTGCATTTCCGACAGCACACAGAGTTGCCTGGACGCACGAGCTGCGGCACAGCAATCAGATCAGCTGTGCCGGTCTTCATCCGTTGCTGCCGTGCCATCATCGTACGCAATTCGGCGTGTGCAGACGTTACACCCATGATGTCTGGGTCATTTTGCATGCGTTGAAACAGCTCCAGCTGCCGCAAGAACCCTGGGTTAATGAAGATACACGGTCGAGCACGCTGCACAAAATCGTACGCCTCCAACAGCGTTAGATTTCGTTTCTGCATGAGGTAGGCCACGCATATCGCAGCACTGCGTGATTGTCCGTAGACGCAATGCACTAGTGCTGCGTTTAGCGCATTCAAATGCTGCTCCAGGAACTCAATGCACTGGCCGAAGTGTGGTAGCAGCAACTCGTCCTCCATATCCAAAATATCAATCAACAGCACGTCACATGGCTGCAACATACAACACGATTGTGTCATTCCCAGAGTATCCAAAAGATATATAAAAAGAAGTCTGCTTACCTTTGCAGTGAGATTGCCTGTGCCCAACGCTACGACTGCTTTGATCTCGTTCTTGTCCAGGAAAGCAGAATCCTATTTCGTCCATCGCCAAAAGTGTGTTAATCAAAGATTGATTAGCCTATTGAGCTGTATGTTTTAATTACCTGAGCCGCTCCAGCTTCGCCCAAGAACAACGGCAGGTCGTCAATGCGTGCCGCTGTCGGGAAGCCTTCCAGGAGCGGGTGTTGCTGCTGACGATGCAGCAGCTGACTCACGATTGTGTTCTCCTCGTGCATTACGCGAACTTAATTGAATCAAATTAAAATCAGTTTTTTACTGTGTTATAAAGATAGTATCCTTTCAATTTGTAGTTCGTATGTATTGTTCGTAATTTCTTCCATCTGGCAACGGTCTTACATGTCTCACTAAGTGCGACGTGGCTCGTCAGCGCTGCGTGACTATGCAACGCTCTTTGAAGCAATAACGGCTGCTAGGCCAAGCGTATCCACTTCCATCAATCTCAATGAGGTCTCTCCACTCCTCACTTCGGAATTTACTTCACACCTACAAGCAAAACAACACAGTACAAGATGAAGATCGCTCTATTCTCAACACACAGCTACGACATCGACTCCATCACTCGCATCGCCAAAGAGGACGGCATCACACCCGACCATGAACTCATGTTCTTCACCCCGCGTCTGGACGCTACCTCCGCCAAACTCGCCGAGGGATGCGAAGGCGTATGCATCTTCGTGAACGACGTGGCTGACGAGGCCGCTCTTCGCGCTCTTTATGCCGGTGGCACTCGTGTCATGTTCCTGCGTTGCGCTGGTTTCGACATGGTCGACTTGAAGGTCGCCAAGGAGCTCGACATGCCTGTGATCCGCGTGCCAGCTTACTCACCATTCGCCGTGGCTGAACATGCTGCTGCTCTCATGATGACGCTGAACCGCAAGATCCACCGCTCATACAACCGCACGCGCGAGCAGAACTTCCGTCTGGCGGGACTTCTGGGCTTTGACATCCACGGCAAGACTATCGGTGTGGTGGGCACAGGCAAGATCGGTGCTCTGTTCGCCCGCATCGCGTCTGGCTTCGGCGCTAAGGTGCTGGCCTATGATGTGGTGCAGAACCCGGAGGCTCTGAGCTACGGTGTGGAGTACGTGTCGCAGGACGAGATCTGGGCCCGCTCGGACATCATCTCGCTGCATTGCCCGCTATTCCCGTCGACGAAGCACACGATCAGCGCGGAGAGCATTTCCAAGATGAAGGACGGCGTGATGCTGATTAACACGAGCCGTGGCGGTCTGATTGACACGAAGGCCCTTGTGAATGGTTTGAAGAGCGGCAAGATCTCGGCTGTGGGTCTGGATGTGTTCGAAGGTGAGGGTGACTACTTCTACTCGGACCGTTCGGGAGCCATCATTGCCGACGAGACACTGGCCCGCTTGTTCACGTTCCCGAATGTGATCATCACGGGTCACCAAGCGTTCTTTACAAAAGAGGCTTTGGACAACATTGGCCACACTACCATGAACAACATCAAGGCATATGTGGCGAAGGAAGAGCTGGTCAACGAGGTCAAGTAAGGTCTATCTCGAAGCCGTTTGTGATTCAGACGATACGATTTCTCTGCTGTTACTAGTATTTCATTGTAAGGACTCACAAATGCGAGTCCGGGAGCTAACAGTAAATGAGGCTGTTGTCATAACTAAAAAAGTTTTTGCTGTTAAATATTCCCGTTGAAGTAAGGCCGCACCACAGCAGCATATCACGCAGTGCATATTGTGGTTTTGTTAATACGCTCTAATACCTGTACGGATACCTCCTTCCTTAGTGCTCTGGGCACTTCAAGATGAGTGCTCCGAGAACGTCAAGATGAGTGCTCCGATCTAAAGACACGCTACACTGATACAACACACATAAACGATGTGACACTAAGCGCCTCCAGCATCTGCGTCACATTAGCAAACAGAAAGAATCCCGTCCACATCAAGTATCATGATGCAACGTCTCACCACATTTGCTCGGCGTCAGTCGATTTCCACCACACGCCACTGGCTGCCGGCACTCACCCAGCGCAACTTCGGCACGAGCCCGCACAAGGGCATGCGCATCGGCTTTTTCTCGGCGCACAACTACGAGATCGGTGCATTGAAGACACTGGCAGAGAACGCAGGCGTGACCAAAGACAATGAACTCGTGTGAGTACCACTACGCGTATTTGACAAGTTGTTCTACATGTAAACAAAGCACTGACGCTATACGCATCCTATTCTACAGCTTCTTCTCCAACCGACTGATGCAGCAGACGACGCAATTGGCGGAGAACTGCGAAGGTGTTTGCATCTTCGTGAACGACGTGGCAGATGCCGTGACATTGCGCAGAGTACGAAGTTGTTTGCTCTATTGGGTGTGTGTTGCACAGTATCTGATGCTCTGGATTTTGTGCCTCTGCAGCTGTACGACCGAGGCACTCGCGTGCTATTTCTACGTTGCGCTGGCTTCGATATGGTCGACCTGCAAGCGGCCAAGGAGCTGGGTATGCCAGTCGTGCGCGTGCCAGCATATTCCCCGTTTGCTGTTGCTGAGCACGCTGCTGCTCTTATGATGACGCTGAACCGTAAGACCCACCGTGCCTTTAACCGCACTCGCGAACAGAACTTCCGACTCACGGGCTTGTTAGGATTCGACGTGAACGGCAAGACCGTGGGTGTAATTGGCACGGGCAAGATCGGCGCTATCTTTGCGCGGATTTGCCGTGGTTTCGGCTGTCGAGTTCTCGCGTACGATGTTGTAGAGAATCCCGAGGCCCTGAGCTACGGAGTTGAGTACGTCTCGCTTGATGAGATCTGGAAGGAGGCTGATATCATCTCGCTGCATTGCCCACTCTTCCCGAATACCAAGCACGTGATCAACGCCAACAGCATCAACAAGATGAAGGACGATGTGATGCTTATCAACACGAGTCGTGGTGCGCTTATCAACACGGAGGATCTCGTGGAGGGAATCAAGTCGAATAAAATCTCTTCTGTGGGGCTGGATGTGTTTGAGGGTGAGCAAGGCTACTTCTACTCGGATCGGTCGGGAGAAATCATCGCCAACGACATGCTGGCGCGGCTATTTACTTTCCCGAACGTTATCATCACAGGCCATCAGGCATTTTTACGGAGGAGGCACTGGACAACATTGCACGCACGACTATCGACAACATCGCAGCATACATCGCCGACAAGCCATTGGAAAACGAAGTTGTTGTGTCGCCTCAAAGGAAATGTAGAAGTAAGTATATTTTGAACGCTTAGTTAACTCGTCCTATATACTATTCGTTCATATGCATGGAACATCGTCAGCTGCGCAATCACTAGATCTTGCTCCAGCGGTCTTCCGTGGAAATTTGCTCGTGAGGTACTGGCGTTGTTGGCTTCAGACACCTGCAACGCTGTACACTGTAGCTGCCGCTACAACAGAAGTAAAAATATGAGGAATATGCATCATTGTTCCGCACCGCAGAGGGCGTAGTCGCAGGTAGCTCCGACAAAATTACAATGAAAGAAAGCTGAATTATGTTTTGCAATGCAAGCTTGAATGAAGCACCTCGCTAGGGTTTCATGATAGCAGCGTATATCACGTCGCGTGATGCAGTGTCCCTATATCCAGGATAGGGTGCTGCATGAGAAACATATCATTCCATTCGCGAAATCGAAGCAGGATATCCTACAGGGCCTTCTTTTGAGATTGCCATGTAGACCAAGTTTCCTTCACGAAGGCCAAATCGACCATCCGTCATTAATGCCGAACTAGCCGCTACTCATTGGAAAAGGGTGAAGTACCGAATATCAACTTTCCTATGGCGTCGACAACACCCGCCTAGATGACCAGCGATGCTATGTTGGCAGCCAACTCCACAGCCAATTTCCACGATCCCTCTTGCAATCTCTTGCAATGCCACCACCTTCACGAAGCCTCTTTGCTTGACCAAGCAAACACCGCACACCACTACGAGTCTTCTTACAGCTGAAGATCGCAACACCAGTATATCTAATCAAACAGATATGTACGAACCGAAGAGTGTATTTACATGTATGATACGGTATGGCGAACGTTGAGCTATCGGAAATACTCGCTGCTTTACTTCACCTCGTTCACCAGAGTCTCCTTCGCAACGTATGCCTTGATGTTGGCGAACGTCGTCAGCGCAATGTTGTCCAGAGCCTCCTTCGTGAAGAAAGCCTGGTGGCCCGTGATCAGCACGTTCGGGAACGTGAACAAACGAGCCAGCGTCTCGTCGGCAATGATGCCACCCGAACGGTCCGAGTAGAAGTAGTCGCCCTCGCCTTCGAATACATCGAGGCCCACCGAGCCGACCTTGCCGCTCTTCAAACCGTCCACCAGAGCATGGGTGTCGATCAAACCACCACGGCTCGTGTTGATGATCACGACGCCCTCCTTCATCTTCGAGATACTCTCCGCGTTGATCGTGTGCTTCGTCGACGGGAATAGCGGGCAATGCAGCGAGATGATGTCCGAGCGGGCCCAGATCTCGTCAAGCGACACGTACTCACACCGTAGCTCAGAGCCTCCGGGTTCTGCACCACATCATAGGCCAGCACCTTAGCGCCGAAGCCAGACGCGATGCGGGCGAACAGAGCACCGATCTTGCCTGTGCCCACCACACCGATAGTCTTGCCGTGGATGTCAAAGCCCAGAAGTCCCGCCAGACGGAAGTTCTGCTCGCGCGTGCGGTTGTATGAGCGGTGGATCTTGCGGTTCAGCGTCATCATGAGAGTCGCGGCGTGCTCGGCCACGGCGTACGGCGAGTAGGCAGGCACGCGGGTCACGGCCATGCCCAGCTCCTTGGCGACCTTCAAGTTGATCATGTCGAAACCAGCGCAACGCAGGAACATGGCGCGAGTGCCGCCAGCGGCCAGCACGCGAAGAGCGGCCTCGTCAGCCACGTCGTTCACGAAGATGCATACACCTTCGAAGCCCTCGGCGAGTTTGGCGGAGGTAGCGTCCAGACGCGGGGTGAAGAACACGAGCTCGTGCTTGGGGGTGATGCTCTCCTGCTTGGCGATGCGCTGCATCGACTCAATGTCGTAGCTGTGGGACGAGAAGAAGGCGATCTTGAGGGAGCCCTGTGTGTTGTCCATGGCGATTTTGTAGTTTGGGGTGGGTTGTGATGTTCTTGGCAAAAGTAAGAATGAGAGGGGCTTTGTCGGGCGAATCTTGCTGTTTGTCGAGCACTGCTTGGGTCATGGGGTGGATGGCTCATCGTGTCACAATCAAGCACGTGCAATGCATTCAAGTCGTGGAGACTTGAGAAAGCCCAATCTGAAGACAAACGGGCCAGATGCCTCTCAGCTGCGTGTTTCTGCGTTTCTGCTGCTGCTTGGGTCCGAGGTGGACGTTTCTTGAAACGGATGAAATACCGTATCTCACAGAAGACAGAATGCAGGA
>VKKV01000161.1:0-96647 GCA_008080845.1 Phytophthora kernoviae | reverse complement strand
GCAGCAAGCATTTCTCGCCACTTTTGTCGGTTAAGTAAAGCAAATGATAACCTTCTTGCACCGCGTTCGAGGTGATATAGAGTGTCTTCCAGCGGGACTGCCACATCTTACTGGGGTAGGAGCGTATTCGAAATACAGGCAGACTTCCTCTGAGTAGCTCCCTTCTTCCAATCCGTGGCCGCTTTGTTCCCATTTTGGTTCAACATATATGCGATCCGACTGCGGATATAATTGCGTATCGACCGGACTATCAAGGAACAGTCGGCGAGTAATATCACTGCTCGCATAGTACTCGCTATCGTCTTCATGTTCATCATCATGTGTGACATTTGCTTGAAAATGCTTGGTTTGGTCGTGAACGAGGCGAAAAAGCGCCGCACACTCTGACATATCCACCTTGGTCTCGATACAAACACGTGCTGTCTCAGTCATGATATCTGTCGACGTATCAAGCTTCAGAGAGTACTCTAGTTCGTCCAAAATTATTGGGATCTCCACAAACTCCTTCTCTTCACGAGTCACGCTCTGCACAGGGTCGTCGCAGCCCCAATCTCTCGCTACAAGGTCTATGATGCCCCCTGAGCATTTTCACAGCTCTCAGTATCCAATTCGTATCGTAAACAATAATCCGCTAGTGTGTCCGCTAGTGGCTCTTCTGGATACACCACGAGGGGCTCCGGTGCATTCACCTCCTCCTGTGTCGTATGGTTCTTTATTAAAATGTTGTAGGCCAATGAACGGTCCAGCGACACGTTCACAACAGACTCTCGGATAGCCAATTGGGCCATTTCTTGCTGCGTTTCGTGTAGTTCTCGCCTCACACTCTCGCACTTGTAACTGGGCACTTTGTGGAGTGCACAGATTGTTAGAGCTCGATCCTCGACAGGATTGAAGGAATCCACATGCACTAAAGCATGTTCTACATTGCCAGAAGGGATTCGCAATTTAGAGCAGCGCGAATGCAAACTGGCGACGATGATACAGACTTGTACGAGGAGCAGAGCTTGAAACAGCTGCGCCTTGTGCGTCATAATGCAGAGAGGCGAATGGCTGGTATCTTTCGATGATTGAGAGGCAGGATCGTTGAAGTGGACCACTTACTTTTGGGTTCCAATACCCAAAATAAATTTCATTTGACGTTTGTATCATTCAAGTTGAAGTTCCACAATGTGCCGTGCGCAGAGCTGCGGGCTCCTTGATAAGCGAAAACTCTACTTGCCGATATATTGGGATGACCTCGCTCTCACAGCTGCCGGCAACGTACTAGGAATGAGTGTTGGCATATTGAGCAGAATGTTTGGCGCGATGATTTGCCGGACAGCCGTCAAAACATTTAAGTGAGACTCGTTGATGGACACGGCTGGCATTAACTCCAGGATATGACAGCGTAGCTATCGGTGCGTCCCCCCCTGAAATCAGTAGGCAGACACCGTAATGGCCATGACCCAACGCAAACTGCTCCAAGATTGCACTTGTGTCTCAGTCCCCTGATGACCGGAGTGAAATACGACCCGGTCTTTGCAGTTCGCACAGGATTAGGAGGCTAGGCTGTATGTCTGTCGATCCTTGCAATAACAGTACACGCACTCACCAGAACAACGACAGGGTAACTGTTATGGCGCTTGGAGCAACACTGTAGTTGAACGCATTACAGACCCAACAGACCCTATTTCGCTTGTAGTGATGAAAATTTCGGGTTTCCCGTGCAGATGCACTACGACAGCTAAAAGATCTTCACGGTAGAGGTCCTTAGCGTAAATGTAATCTGCATACCAGTAGCTCAAGCAAGCTATGATGGTGTCTGCAAATCCCTCGGGCGTTGTAAGCTGTTAATCGTAATCAAATCTGCCGAGGAAGCCGGCCATTCCACAACGACGAATGACTACAAATGTCGTGTCCAAGGATCTCGTAGTGGGAAAAAGAACTCAGTCGGAGCGCTGGGTGCAATCGCTGGCAAAGGTATCAGAAGAGGAATCCAGCAGCCGAAGTGTCCACTAGATTCATTGGTTTTGTCACAAGTGGTTGATGTCATAATGAGATTTTCAAGGTTTCTACATCACGGTGAAATCTCTGAATCGAGAGTGAGTTAGTGGTTCTCTTCTGTTCGACAAGTGTTATTAGCTAGCCAGCGTCTTGATTTGGCATTTCGAGTCAAGTCAGTTCGTAGTCAGTCAGTTGGTCAGTGAGTTAGTGAGTTAGTCAGTCAGTGCGTTGATTTAAATATATCCATTTTGTAAGTTTTGATTTTGTGCTGGCTATGAAGGGAGGGATAGGGTGCTATTTGTGGCCTTTCGGCCTTTCGCCGTGCAACTCAAAGCTCAAAGCAAAGCGCAAAGCAGAAGGAAACGTGGGGGAAGCGCCGCCCCCAGCAACAAAGCGAGCGACAAAGCGAGACACAACGCGAGAAACGGCGAAACTAAACAAGGAAATCAATACACCAGTTCAGATCATGATTCTCAGTCGCAGGAACATCGGAGAACCTCGCCGCAGCAGCATCGGATCAGAGGAATACACACGTCCAGAGCGATCAAGTTTCTTCGGACGACGACTCGCACGCTTCTTGCGTCGCTCGTCTACCGTCTCAGTCGCAACTGACCAACAGGGCAACAATGATAATAATCCATGTCCGACCACAACGACTCGTAGACTACGGACTGTCGCATCGTCTGCCTCTCTCCGAGACCCTTCCAGTCGGACAGAATTGCCTCCTATTGGCGCAGTGGACCCGGAGATCACGTTCACTCTGGATATCTCCAAGGGCTTCGCAGTGAGCACCAAGAACGGCGCCAGACTGGGCAATGAAGACCGCTTCCGAGCCATTGACAACCTCGACCTGTATGGTCGAGCTTTACTCGCTGTGACTCCACGCTCGGTACCTCCTTTCTATGGAGATTTATTGAAGGAAAAAGTATTAGAGTCTTTTGTGGTGGAAGGTCGTGCACCAGCTCTAAGAGTGAGGAATTTGTTGCAACAAAGCAGGGCAGAAGATACTCAGTTCTTTGGGGTATATGATGGACATGGAGGAGCACGTGCATCGTCGCTCTTGGCGCTGTTGTTCCCAGTTTATTTACTGGCTGCACCAGAGTACAAGACCGATCTGAAAGCGGCGTGTCGATCGGCGAGTTTGGCCATCAATGACGAGATTTTGAAGAGAGAAGAAGCAGGACATTGTGAGGGGAGCGACTGCAGTGACGCTATTGATTCGAGGGAATACAGCAGTGGTGAGCAATACAGGGATTGTCGAGCCATTGTGGTGGCCAAGAAGGGCAAAGCAGAGCAGGTGACGCAGTTGACGACGGACCACAAAGCTTCAAATGAAACGGAGAAGGCCAGGATTGAGGAAAGTGGAGGCATGGTGCTGTACGTGAAAGGAGTCGCAAGGGTGAATGGACGACTGGCAGTCGCCAGGGCTTTGGGGACGCAGAATTGAGTCAACTGGTAATTGCGGACCCAGAAGTGACAGAGCACGAGCTGCAGCCAGAGGACGAGTATATTGTTATTGCCTCCGACGGACTCTGGGACGTATTGACAAACGAACAAGTCGCGGTTTGTATCAGGTGAGAGAGAAGCTGATAGTGTGTATTGAGATGCTGGTACACTCGTACTGACTGGATTTTGGTTATTGTGTGCAGGAACAACCCGTGGTTGGGCGTACAGGAACTAGCCAACATGCTTACAAACCGAGCTGTCGAGCTCGGCACATTGGATAATGTGACAGTAATGGTGGTGGACGTACGCGGGCGGATACCATAGGCTTCTGACACTTGGATTACTGCCCCAGTATTCCCATTTGTGTGTGTCACCGCCATGCTTGTTCCGTCTCGCCATCCACATCGCTGGATGCACCAAGCAGCAGCCTCGGCTCCTGTTATTTAACGCGAGACAGGCTACGTCCGCGCCGCCGAGCCCCAGTCAGCCTGTCTCCAACGCTGGACGTATCCTTTGTATTTGTAAACGCGATTGGCGTTGCACTTCATATAGCTGCTCAAACAGCATTTTGACGTTCAGTTTTGTTGGTTTGCTTGTTGTGATTGGGTTCTGATGACATTGTTGTCTTAGTGCCTTCTATGGCGGATAGCCTCCTGTAGCAAGAACTTAGCCTGGAAACGGACCCACTACGTGGAATGTACGTGTACATGTTGTGAACTAGCAGGTGGATTGACCGCTGACAAAAGTAGCGTTGGTGTGAGGGGTTAGCACTAACTTTGGTGTTCATGCTGCAGTTAAATTATCGGCCTATTTCAAGTCTCTGTCGTGGGCTCGGGGCGCGTTCGTACGCTCGGATCAGAACGTAAAGCTGTTCTGGTGCCGGACGGCATTGGCTTGGTGTTAGGCACCCAATCCGTGCGGTAGCGGCGTTGAGCTCTCTCTCTCGCTGGGTAACGAGAAGCTTTGGAACTCAAACGGATAGCAAACTCAACGCAAAGTAAGCGGCTAGTAGAAGCGCTCGGCACGACACACTGTCGTGGTGCCGTGCATGCAGCCAGCCATGGCGGACCGGCGGCGCAAGCGGACGATCACTAGCAGCTTTAGTGACGATACGGTGAAGGATTTTAATGCAATCGACCCGGTGCAACCACGCAGACGAAGTGATTGGGGTGACCAAGAAGGTAGTCGACAAGGGCATGAGTCATGGATGGCCAAGGTCTCACTCGCAATGAGCAACCGACTCTTCTCCAGTGGAAAGAAGCTTAACGGATCCCGGAGCACACAAGTGCTGCCTCTAGGTGTTCCTGTAAGCGATAGTAGCAAGAATTTGATGGAGCGGATGTCTTCTTCTTCATCGCTATCGTCAACACAAGATACCCAGCAACATTTACGCTCAGATTCAGTCGTTAGCCAACCAGCGCTACGTCATGTGGCGTCGAGACATCTCTGGCAAACTCGACTATCTTGTCACCAGTGACGGCGTTTGAATGTCCAAGTGTAACGTGTGATGTCGTACTCGACAACAGCGATGACAGGTACGATGGCGATAGGAGCGAATCGCGCTGGTCTTCGCGTGGATCAATAGGCCATCAAAGTAGCAGTCAGCAGCGGACGAACAATCGATCATACACTCCTAGCATATCCGCTCAAAGGTAAAGCCCAGAGATGAGGAGGTGAGCGATGAGGAGGTGAGCTTTGAACCGACTAGGACACGAGTGACGTCGATCCCAATCGGCCCTGTGTATTCACGGGAATCCCGTGGGGATAACGACACCGAAGCCAATGTCCAGGCCGCAGCACCGGTTCTGAAAGGATTCTTTAGCCGAGACGCTTCAGTCGGGAAAGAATTTCGTCTCCAGCAACGTGAACAGCGCCGAGAAGCCCTCTACCGAGAGAGTAGACAGCGACAAGACAGACTCCGTAAACAGACCGAACACGAACGAGTGTCCAACGAGGAGTTGGGTCGCAAACTGAAGGTGGAGCAGCTTCGTCGGCTCAATCAACAGCGCAGAATGAACTTACTACGGGACGCTGCTAGTGCCCGAGTGCATCTGCTCGATCGTATTCAAGAAGACAAGGACAAATACTATAGTCAGCGTGAACGCTGGGAAAACGACTTTGAGGATGAAATGAATGTGCTGAGCGCTGCATTCCGCAAGGCCCACACATCCGAGCAGAGCCGCCCAATGACTGTTGCCGGACTAGCCATTCCCGAGGCAATTTCGCAACTGGAACGTGATGCATCCAACTTTGAGAAGCGTGTCAAGACTGCTCAGCCGGCATTGGGCGGCGTATCTTCGCACGTGTGGCGTTCGGAGCGCTCCGACACGACGTCTAACGCTAGCGACTTTTGTTCGACAGCCTCGTTTTTCAAGTCATGCGAAGTACTCACGTTAGAAGACTCGAAAGAGGCCTTCGACGTGTTTGCAACCGACAACCGCGCAGGTGCACACAACGACACAAGCAGCGTTGTGGCTTACCACACTCAGCAGCCCGATTTGAACACCCATAAGCTGCTCCTAGAGCGCGAGGACCTGCTACAACGTCTCGCTGCGATCGACCGCCTTGTCCAACGCCAGAAGCAGCAATAAAAAAAATGTCAACAGCCCGTGAGACTGTTTTGTCAGAACCTATGGCAACCTGTTTCAGAGCAAATACAATATTTATCTCGACTTTTGTCTTCGATGCACCAAAGCTCCCACTTCAAACAACATCCTTCTCACTTGTCCGTGTTGGCGATGCACTTGTTCACAACAGTCAGCAGGTGTGAGTTCTCGAGGGCAGCAGCCACACGCTCCTTATCATTGAGTTGTTTGTTCACTGCGGCCTCGGACGAGTGTGAGCCTGGCGTGATGAGGATGTCCACTTTGAAGCGCGACGGGAGCGAGCGCAGCAGTTTCACGCGCAGACACAATCCAATGAGCGTCGCCATACTGTCATAAAATATTAAAATATTAAATATTCCACAAAGTTAAATAAATTAATAGGAAGAAGAAAAAAAAACAGCATACCTGCAGTGCGGAATCGTGGGCGTAAAGTAGATTTTGATGCGCGAGCTGGCGTCGTCCACATGAATATTTTCCAGCGACATGACCTTGAGCTGTTCCAGAGTCAGTGGGTGCTCGGGATCGTTGATGTGGCGTAGAATTTCTGCAATAAACACACTGTTAATAAACACTTTTCGTGTACAAAGTCTTTGGTTGCCGTACCGAAAACTTCTTCCGATTCGAATGGGTCCGCGACGTCTTCGTCTAGAGCTTCATCCACGTCGAATTTCTTCCGCGCTGGAGTGGCCACGGCGTACACCGTCGGGTTGGCGTTGATCTTCTCCTGCAGTCCCATACCTCTTCTCTGCGAGTCAATTTATACAAAATGAGTCATTTATCAACAAACTTTGTGGACCACATCATTTTATTATTTACATATATATATTTATATTTTACAGAAAACATTTATTTTTTGGAATCGGGAATTCATCTTGCCCCGATTACATGGAATTCCCATCACGGAAATGACGTCAGTGGTAGATAATGACGGCAGAGATTAGAAGATGACTACCGCGCTATGCATGACAAGAAAGGTGAAATAATGGTTTGTTTCTGGAGAAAAAATGAAGAAGATAAAAATGGGCCTAGAGATGACTATCTCTCCGTCCTAAACATGTAACAGCCAGAGACGTGGTCTTCCGCCTACGTGCGCTCGCCGCGGATGCGACGCGCCAGCTGAATGTCCTTGGGCATGATGGTGACGCGCTTGGCATGGATGGCACACAGGTTGGTATCCTCAAAGAGACCCACGAGGTAGGCCTCAGAGGCCTCCTGCAGCGCCAGGATAGCTGTACTCTGGAAGCGCAGGTCCGTCTTGTAGTCCTGCGCGATCTCGCGCACCAGGCGCTGGAACGGCAGCTTGCGGATCAAAAGCTCCGTGGACTTTTGGTACTTGCGGATTTCACGCAGCGCCACCGTACCGGGGCGGTAGCGATGCGGCTTCTTGACGCCGCCGGCGGTGGGCGCCGATTTACGGGCGGCCTTGGTGGCCAGCTGCTTGCGGGGTGCTTTGCCACCCGTGGACTTGCGCGCTGTTTGCTTGGTACGGGCCATTTTGCTAGTTGGTTATGCGAATGGTTTGAAAAAGGCGGGGCTTCTGGTTTGCCTCTTGTTGTGCTGTTTTTCTTCTTTGACTTGAGCTCTGCGAGGCGAAATCTGGAAGTGAGAACGAAGAGAGAGGGAGAAAACCACGACCAGGCGTTGGGGTTGCGCGACCGAGTTTAGCCTGGCTTCAGTATGTGGAGCCAGAAAGGTGTTTGCAAACAGGAGGGATGGCGTGGAAGGCATACGGCATCCCCAGGGTATAAATGTATCGGGTGGGGCGACTGCGCGGCGGGGTGACGTGACTGCTCCATGGCGGTCAATCTATTTCGATTATACTGAAACTAGCACTAATGTGGTTATAAGATTGCGACAGATTAAATACGTTAATTAGCATAGAATATGCATTACTGTAGGAAGGGTGTATTTTCGAGTGCGTCGGGCAATGACAACCTGCAACACTAAAGCACCACCTCGATTAAAGGCTTCAGGCGATATTGTACGTCACTGATCCAAAGCATGAGTCGTAACTCAAACGGATGTCAATGAAATAAACGCGCGCTGCCGCCATGGCATCGATATTCACACTAGGAGCAATGGCTTCGCAATCACTGCACCAGAGCTACTGCTAACTGCGTACGGCTCACGATGGCCAATTGGTTTCGCTTCGGCGAGCCCACAACCGGAATCAAAACTACATCTCTGGTCCGCGCTATTTGCATGCGCATTCAGCCGGTCATTTCGGTCTGGTTGCCCTCCCGCTCTCACCCACCAAGCCTAACGTACAACCACAACGACGTATCTTTCATTATGCCGTCTTCAACTGCGTTATCGTCGGCAGTTGCATTGGCACTGAGCGTCGCCGCCGTTTTGGCTCCAGCCAATGCGCTCACCGATCTCAAGACCGATTGGGAAGCCTACGTCAGTGTCCTGCCCATTCCGGACGTCATTGACATGACTGCGGGTGGCGCCATCGACATGCAAATGGGACGAGCTTCGCATAACTGGACCGAAGACGGATCCATCTCAGGCGACATCTACGGGTACGCTCTCAAGAACTCCACGCCCACGACACCTGGGCCCACCATCAAGGTCGCCAAGGGGTCCCAATCAACATCACTTGGTACAACGAGCTTGAGGCACCGCACCTCCTGCAAGAGAGTGTCGAGTTCACCCTCACGGGACAAGCGTCCTCATGCTACCCGTACTGCGGTGTGCCCGTCGTCACACACGTGCACGGTTTGGAGTCGCCTGCGAGATACGACGGCTTGCCGTACCTGTCCATCTACAAGAACCAGTCGCAGGAGATGGTCTACCTCAACAACCAGTCCGCCTCCACCAAAACCTACCACGACCACGCCAACGGTCTCACGCGCCTCAACGCGTGGGCTGGGCTTTCGGTCTGTACGTCATCGAGGACGCCGAATTGGACGCCAAATTGAACCTGGACATCGAGACGGACATCCCGCTCGCACTGGGTGACAAGCTCGTCAGCAACTCTGGCAAGGTGCTGTACTCGGATGACAACTGCAATGAAGGTGCCACGCTGTGGGTGCCTGAGTCTTTCGGCTCCGTCAACGTGGTGAACGGCGTTGTCATGCCCTATGTCGAGGTGCCGCCTGCTCAGGTGCGCTTCCGCTTGGCCAATATCGCCAACGCGCGCCACTACAACTTGACCGTGTCGTTCGCTGACCAGTGTAAGCTGGTGGCGACGGACTCGGGTTATGTAGGCGCACCGACTACGCTAAACGAGGACCTAGTCATATTCCCGTTCGAGCGTGTGGAATTCGTCTGCGACTTCAGCGGCGACAAGAACGGTACCACGTACGAGCTTGTGGACAAGCAGACGTCTGACCAGGCCACGCCTTACGACAACCGCGTGCTGCAGATCCGTGTCCTGGACAATTTGAAGACCAGCACAATGGAAGTGCGCGAGATCCCATCGTCGCTGACCCCGTACAAGTCGTTGAAGGAGTTGTACGAAGCTGGTGGTAAGGAACGTACGCTGCAGATTGGTGAGATCGAGGCGTCGCTGCTGTGTCCGAGCATGGGACTTCTGCTCTACCGTTCGCAACAAGTCAACATGTCGGGCATCACCGGACACCTGCATTGCACCAAGGGCACGGTCGAGAAGTGGAACTTCAAAACCCGACGGATGATGCTCACCTATTCCATTGCATCACATTCAGTATCATGGCCTTGAAATTCGCTGGCAACAAGTATGGGTAGGCTTTGCGGTGCAATGATCAACGGTATATTTTTCGAAATCAATCAACAATGCATTAATCTCATTTTCAAAGCGACAAAACTCTCTCTTAACTCGATCCTGCGTAGTTAAGGGCCACCAGACTCATCGCGATGATGGCGATACCGATGAAAAAGGATGGCACAAACAACTTTCCACTCGGGTCGAACCTGTAGGCACCTGGCAAAAAGCTCCTTCGCTGTGATACACACCAGCATGCCAGCAACCAACGCGTAAAGCGTAGCTTCCAGGGCGTAACTCATACCACCCGAAACAGCAGCCCAGCCGATACCAGCGCCAGAACCTGCGCGAAACCACTGATAATTGTCCACTTGAACGCCTCCAGCTTACTACCCGTGGCGTAGTACACAGGAGCAGCCACTGCGACACCTTCAGGGAAGTTGTGCAAGATAATGCCGACCGAAAGCACGATACCCGTACGAAGACCCGCAAGAGAAGACACAAACAACGCCAGTCCCTCGGGGAAGTTGTGAATAGCAATAGCAATACCCGTCAGAACACCAGTGCGGCGGTATTCTTCCTTCACCTTTCTTTCCTCCTCGAGAAGTCCTGATGACTCTTGCGTGACAGGACTGGACAGCTCCTGGAGGGCTGCATCGGCTGCAACCGGGTGCCAGGCACCGGTGAAGCAATGTGTACGATATTAGGCTTTTCGGAGCCATCGTCCACCATCAAGGACTTATCAGCTTCCCATGCTTGAGCTTCCTCCAGGTTACGGGCAGCAGCAGCAGCCTTGTCCTTGCGCTCGAAAACAGAGTGCACCAGCCACTCCACTAGCAAAATGATCGCCATACCCACAAAGAAGACACCCGTAGCCGCCATGTACGTGTTACCGTTGCAGGTGTCGTCACAAACGCCCGTAGACGTGGTGCTACCACCATGTTCGTAAGCCTCAGGGTCGCTCGTGCCAGGAGTGAACGCGGCACGGTAGTAGGTCAGGGCCTCAGCATACAGATCGGCAAAAGCAATGAAGATCATGACTC
This sequence comes from Phytophthora kernoviae, assembly GCA_008080845.1. Lineage (NCBI taxonomy): Eukaryota > Oomycota > Peronosporomycetes > Peronosporales > Peronosporaceae > Phytophthora > Phytophthora kernoviae. The sequence goes on along the minus strand of VKKV01000161.1, from coordinate 85,881 downwards.
CAGCGGACAGAGCAAAAGCAATCGACAGTGAGCGCGGATCGGCAAGGAATTTCAGCCGGTCTACCGAAATCACTAGCACCGATAACGTTGTGGCAATACCGCCCAAAACACTCATACCCATGGCCGTGGCAATCACGTCGTTCGTAATGACCGTTCCTGCCGTAATACCATCGTCGTCAGCGTAGCCATCGTCCACGTCCATGATCTTGAACCAGCTCATCATCGCGTTCTCCTCATGCTCCAGAATGTGGCAATGCGCGACGTACGGTTCAGTCGTGTCGAAGCCGTAGTCCTTGGCGCCGCGGGTGCTGTTGGCGATAAGGTATTCGTCGGGTGTGCATGCGACATAACACACTTGCGTAATGGTGTCAGTGGCGCGATCACCCGCGTTCGGGATCTTGGCCACGTCTTTCAGGTGGTTCGTGTCGATGGTTTCCTCGGTATCACCGCACTGGGCATTCACCAAGTGCCAGTGGAACGGGTGCGGATCGTCTGTCGGATTCTGGAAATTCCACTTCTCTACCGTGCCCTTGGTGCAGTGGAGACTGCCCGTGATCGTCGTCATGTTAATCTGCTGCGACCGGTACATGATCATATCGTACAACGGGCACTGCAGCGTGGTGTCCATTTCACCCAGGATAACTGTGCGTTCCTTTCCGCCAGCTTCATACAACTCCTTCAATGACTTGTACTTGACGAGAGTCGACGGGATCTCACGATACACCATCGTGTCCGTCTTCAAGCTTTCATCTATGCGAATTCGCATCACACGACCGTCATAAACCGTCGGTTGATCAGCAGTCTCGTTATCCTCAAGGTCGTACGTCGTGCCGTTCGTGGCGTTTGTAAAATCGCACACAAATTCAATGCGTTCGAACGGGAAAAGGACAAGGTAATCTTCAAACGATTCGGGCGTCTGAACCAAACCAGAGTCGGTGGCGACGATTTGACAATTGTCCTTGAAAGGCACGGTAAAGTTGTAGTGACGAGCATTGGCGACGTTTATCATGCGGAAGCGCACTTGAGCAGGTGGCACGTTGACGTACGGCATCACTACTCCATTCACCAGATTGACGTTGCCGAACGACTCGGGCACCCACTGTGTCGAACCTGAGTTGCAGTTGTCGTCAGAGTACAAAATATCACCTGTCGTGTTGATGAGGCGGTCGGTTAAAATCAACGGGATGTCCGTCTCAATGTCGAGGTTCAAAGATGCCTCGGTCTCGGCATCCTCGATAATATACGCACCCATGAGACCGGCCCATGTGTTGAGGCGTGTTAGGCCATTGGAGTGATCGTGGTAAAGCTTCGTCGATGCAGACTGGTTGTTGTAGTAGTGAAACTCTTGCGACTGGTTCTTGTAGATGGACCGGTACGGCAGTCCATCGTACTCAGGCGGAGACTCCAATCCGTGCACGTGGGTGACAACCGGTACGCCGCAGTACGGGTAACACTTCGACTCAATGTTGTTGAGTGAGTCCTCAACGGAGTCCTGCAGCAGGTGTGGCTGGGACAGTTCATTGTACCAGGTGATCGAGATCGGTACTCCCTTGGCGACCTTGATTGTTGGTCCAGGCATGGTGGGCGTCGAGTTCGTGAGCGCGTATCCGTAGATATCACCGGAAATTGAGCCGTCTTCGGTCCAATTGTGCGTGGCGCGCCCCATTTGCATGTCGATGGCGCCGCCATCGGTCAGATCGATGACATCTGGAATGGGCAAGACATTGACATAGGCGTCCCAATCGGTCTTGAGATTCTTGAGCGCTTGGATTGGTGGCAAGACAGCAGTCGCGGTGATTGCCACTACAGCAGCCGATAGAGCCGCGCGAGTGGGCATGACTGGAATTGGGGCTTGCGAAGTACTCGGAAGCTTGCGAATTGCAGAATGAACCGATGAATGTCGAGCTTATTTAATGTCGAGCAGTTGAGCGAGTCCAGGCCAGTGGACTGGCCGAGGCGGTCAATGGAGACCGCGCCATAGAATTGCAAGGTAAGTTAATCCGCTATCCCTTGACAGTTGTGCCGGTTCATCCTATAGCGGCCCTGAGCACGGCCACTTGCTATGTCGGGCACGAGATCTTGGGAGATGGGGCTGTCAATTAGTTGAAGATAATTACGTTCAGATTTTGGGTCTACATCTGTCAAACTCGATGTAAGCTAGAGCTTTATATTACTTCTGTAACCTGTTATAATAAGTTATTTTTGTATTGATATTTAAAATTATTATTACAGATTAATTATATCAAAAGGTTTTATGCTAAACGCCCAGCAAACCGGTCAGCAAAACGGTTTAAGTGTCTCCGCCCGGCTCAGTGACAAGAGCGGCTCACCGCCCACATGGCAAGACACCCAATGACTAACTCTGCAGGCGCGTGTGCCAGGCCAATTAGAGCTGAAGATGCCGTTGAATGGAGAGCTGTACGGTAAAGTCTACTTGACCAACCGGCTTCCTCCGGAAGCGCGCGCATGTAGCTTCACTGAATGATCCACCTGGTGGTGCATTTGCAATCTCGCGTAATGGAGAAGGTAACTATCACGAGATCACACACCATGTTGTTAGCCCCGCAACTGGTGGCACCAACCAACTTGCCAAAGCTATCTTAATCAACATATTGTTCATACTCTCTCATTGCCGACTGCTGTCTTACAACACTGCTGGAGTTACGAGAAGTTTAACTGCCATACCGTTGACAGCAAACTATTTCACTAAGTGCATTTTGATAGTTGCGTATGCCATCTTGGGGGCTCATTTACGCTTGACAGCACTGCTGAACAAATGACAGAAAGCTGGACAGCATTCTCTACGCGTCAGAAGAGAACTGATGCCAGCCATCGATAGCACTGAGCCGGTACTTCTAGGCCACGACTAGCCAGCACACCAAAATAAAAAGCCAGCGCCACTCTGTAACCCAGAACCGACAAGCAAACAGCGGCATCGATTGCGCACAGCTGTATGGGCGCTGAGCTTCTCCGAGTGGCAGAAGGCACGCGTGCACACAAAACAACATTCTTGGTAATCACCTCATGCTCTGAGGCTGAGTTGGTTGGCTGTCGATCAACCTGGTCTGCTAGACTACCTGGACCGGACGTATTTTTTCGTCAAAGTTTGAGGCGGGCCACTGTCTCCTGGACGTACCCGCGAAAAGCAGAAAATGCATCCCATGGAATCACGCAGGTGGCCATCGAAGATTCAATGCTTGGAATGCCCCTCCTCCCTCCAGAATGAGGTGTCCACCATTATAACGTGCAATCTTGCAATGTATCAGTATGACACACCAAGGCGATGGTTTGCCTTCATCAATACTGTCGTCGGCAGTGAAACACCAGCGATACCCCGCTTTACTGTAGCGTTCCGAACGAGATGTCCGTGCTCAGGATGGTGACAAACCATTGAGTGATCCGTTTATGCTCAAGCGCTCAGAGATTCGCAGAGTTGCCATAACTCAACGAAACGTTGTCAATTGCAAAAGCATGCTCGCACTTAATTTGGGTCCAGCATTTGGATAGAAAAGGCTCGGTTAGTAGCAGTCGACCTGGGATGCCAATGAGCTCATGCGTAGATGTCGCAAATTCGACGACATTACTAGTCCTGCATCCAGTCTCACGACAACTTAAGGCAAAGCACATCATGATATTGACAGCACTGAATTATGTTTTTAAGCACGACTCCACCTGGAAAAGATGTCGTCGTTCGCAATAACGGTACTAAGATGAGGTTTTGAGCTGCATACATCCAACCTGAAGGCAACTCGAACATAATAACTGAAGCTGTGCAGCTTAGCTGGAGCCGGCGTACTTCAAGGCCATAATACTGAAGGCAATAATTGCCAGACCAGCAAAGAAAGCCACCACAAATGCCTTGCCACTTGTCGAATCTGTATGCTCCTGGTAGCAGCTCCTTCACCGTGATACACACCAACATACCAGCTACAAGTCCATACAGAGACGCTTCAAGTGCGTAGCTCATGCCACCAGAAACAGCAGCCCAACCGATTCCAGCACCAAGTGGCTGAGCAATACCACTCAACGCTGTCCATTTGAACGCCTCCACCTTGCTCCCAGTGGCGTAGTAAACAGGTGCGGCCACGGCCACACCCTCCGGGAAATGTGTAGAATGATTCCGATGGAGAGCACGATACCCGACTTGAGACCAGCCAGGGATGAGACGAAAAGGGCGAGTCCTTCGGGGAAGTTGTGGATGGCAACGGCGATACCCGTCATGACTCCGGCTCGGTGGAATTCTGTCTTTACAGCATCATCGTTCTCCATCAAATTTGAGGATTCAGCTGCACCTGGAGTTTCTAGCTCGCTGCGGTGGGCGCCGACAGGGCTGCCACCGGCAGGAGAAACAAAGCCTGCCTTATCACCTTCTTCCATGTCTGCATCAGCGTGGCCCATAGCACCAGATTTCTCGCCAGCAGCTTTCTTGCGACCGAACACACCGTGTACGATGTACTCCACAAGTAGAATGATAAACACACCACCAAAGAAAGCTGCTAGTGTCGTCAGGTACGCGTTGCCATTGCAGACATCATCGCATACTCCGGTAGAAGTCGAGCCTCCCTTCTCGTACGCCTCTGGGTCCACATTTCCGACCGTATAGTGTGCACGGTAGAACGTCAAGGACTCACCAAATAGATCCGTCAGACCGATGAACAACATCACACCTGCAGACAATGCGAAAGCAATCGACAGCGACAGCGAACTAGCCAGGAAATTCAGACGCTTCACGGAAAGCACCAACACCGACAGCGTTGTAGCAAAACCACCTAACACACTCATGCCCATCGCCGTCCAAATCACTTCGTTGGTGATTTGAGTACCAGGAGTGATACCGTTGTCATCCGCATAGCCGTCGTCCACATCCATGATGTTAAACCAACTCATCATGGCATTCTCCTCATGCTCCAAGATGTGGCAATGGGCCACGTAAGGTTCCGTCGTGTCGAAGTTGAATTCCTTGGCACCACGAGTGCTTCCTTCCAGCAAGTAGTCACCCGGGGTGCAAGCCACGTAGCACACCTGCGTGATGGAGTCTGCGCCAGGGTCGTTCGGGATCACCACTACATCCTTGAGCTCGTTCAAGTTGACTGTCTCCTCCGTTGGACCACACTGCGCGTTAACCAAGTGCCAATGGAATGGGTGAGCATCATCCGTCGGGTTTTGAAGTTCCACTTCTCGACCGTGCCCTTGGTGCAATGCAGGTGTCCGGTGATGCCCGACATGTTGACTTGTTGCGAACGGTAGAGCAGAAGTCCCATGCTCGGACACAGCAGCGACGCCTCGATCTCACCAATCTGCAGCGTACGTTCCTTACCACCAGCTTCGTACAACTCCTTCAACGACTTGTACGGGGTCAGCGACGATGGGATCTCGCGCACTTCCATTGTGCTGGTCTTCAAATTGTCCAGGACACGGATCTGCAGCACGCGGTTGTCGTAAGGCGTGGCCTGGTCAGACGTCTGCTTGTCCACAAGCTCGTACGTGGTACCGTTCTTGTCGCCGCTGAAGTCGCAGACGAATTCCACACGCTCGAACGGGAATATGACTAGGTCCTCGTTTAGCGTAGTCGGTGCGCCTACATAACCCGAGTCCGTCGCCACCAGCTTACACTGGTCAGCGAACGACACGGTCAAGTTGTAGTGGCGCGCGTTGGCGATATTGGCCAAGCGGAAGCGCACCTGAGCAGGCGGCACCTCGACATAGGGCATGACAACGCCGTTCACCACGTTGACGGAGCCGAAAGACTCAGGCACCCACAGCGTGGCACCTTCATTGCAGTTGTCATCCGAGTACAGCACCTTGCCAGAGTTGCTGACGAGCTTGTCACCCAGTGCGAGCGGGATGTCCGTCTCGATGTCCAGGTTCAATTTGGCGTCCAATTCGGCGTCCTCGATGACGTACAGACCGAAAGCCCAGCCCACGCGTTGAGGCGCGTGAGACCGTTGGCGTGGTCGTGGTAGGTTTTGGTGGAGGCGGACTGGTTGTTGAGGTAGACCATCTCCTGCGACTGGTTCTTGTAGATGGACAGGTACGGCAAGCCGTCGTATCTCGCAGGCGACTCCAAACCGTGCACGTGTGTGACGACGGGCACACCGCAGTACGGGTAGCATGAGGACGCTTGTCCCGTGAGGGTGAACTCGACACTCTCTTGCAGGAGGTGCGGTGCCTCAAGCTCGTTGTACCAAGTGATGTTGATTGGGACCCCTTGGCGACCTTGATGGTGGGCCCAGGTGTCGTGGGCGTGGAGTTCTTGAGAGCGTACCCGTAGATGTCGCCTGAGATGGATCCGTCTTCGGTCCAGTTATGCGAAGCTCGTCCCATTTGCATGTCGATGGCGCCACCCGCAGTCATGTCAATGACGTCCGGAATGGGCAGGACACTGACGTAGGCTTCCCAATCGGTCTTGAGATCGGTGAGCGCATTGGCTGGAGCCAAAACGGCGGCGACGCTCAGTGCCAATGCAACTGCCGACGATAACGCAGTTGAAGACGGCATTGCGTTGCAGAACTTGGACTCTGGTGAAGTAGACTTGCTGAGCTGCTAGCGAATTGCGGAATGAGATTATATTAATTTATCTTCCATCGATAGAGTGAAAAGCATAGGGTGGGTGTGGTCGCGCTCAGGGTAGCGGAGACTGCTGGACGTTTTGCTGCCAATGACCGGCTGCAGATTAAAGACCTCTTACCACATGAACGGCAACATAGTTCGGCTCAGCGGTTGAGTGTGCGGATACTTTACGGAAAGAAGTAGCCGTGCCAGCGCGTGCCCCGGCCAATGCGCTGGTCGCGACTTCAGTAGAACTGTACCCTTGCTGACGTTTCACTGTTAGAACGGGGGGCTCACGTAAGCGACTAACCGCTGCCCTACAAATTCCAAGTGTCTTGAGACGATCCACGACTAAATTCAGGATATCAAAATAGGATTGGCGGTGCACCGTCCCAGTGGGACGAGGGGTTGGCGCGTGCCAAGTGATTGCCGAGTGATTTGCACGATGTAGCGCCCCTGGCTCCAGTACTGGCTGACAGCAGCACTGCTTGTCTGCGTACATCGGTATCAAAGAACGGCAGCATGGAACCTTCGATTTGCCAGCTGCCTACGTTTTAATACGCTTTGACCCGGAGGAATTGTGGCGCACAAATTAAAATAGTTCGTGCTGGGCGGATCCTACGGATTAATGCTGGACTTTATGCTTCAGCTCTCCGTCAACGCAAGACTTGCACCTCGATATAGGGGTCTTGGCAGGAAGCAACGTCAGATAGCGTTAAGGGCCTTACGGCATCTGCCCACAGTATGGACCTCGTCTCATCACCTGTTAGTGTGCCATCGCTCGTTCCGCAACCTCTTTTTATGCTACTGTACACGAACCTCCCATGAGGTGGGCACAATAAACAGCGGCGTCTGCCTCCGTATATACACTGCCATGTCTTCTGATAGTGTAGATAGAGCATAGTATGTGTGCACTGGTAGGAAGCCCTAGGAATAAATGGACAGCTGGTAGTGCTAAATTATCACTGCAATGGGTGGCGCGCACAGCGCAATGCTTCGACCTTCACACAAACCAATACCTCTAAATAACGCTATAATTTTCGAGAGTGTCTGTCTTGAGGAATATAAATTAATAAAGGATCACATGGAATTCATGAACCTTCATTTTGTAAGAACTATTCTTATAGGGAGGACCTTCCGAAGTGCATGAATCATTTTGATGTAGAGGTCGTGTAAAAAATGTATCTAAATCAGCATAAAAATTCTGTTACTGAAATCAAATCAAAGCAAAAGCCTCATTCGTTTTTTTCTCGATTCTCTCAGATGACTTCCACCTCGAAGCACTGATCGTGCTGCCACTCCCAAATCGACACGCGGCACCACCAACGAATGCACAGCATGAAGTGAAGGGCGAAACACAAGAATAGCATGAAGCTAAAGGTACACATGTCAGTTGCAACTCAAAAGACTGTATTTTTGCAAACATTGTTTATGTTGTAAAACTCTATTTGATGAACAGTGCGTCGAAACCGCAAAGACACTGCCTGTGATGAATGCTGCAAAGCGGTTTACCGCGAACCGCTCTGCCATTTACCGCAGGAGAAAACAACAAGCTGCGCTGGGAGCTGACAAAATATGGGGTAATGTCGTGTGGCGGCGTGTCAGTCGATTGTTGAAGCGTCGGTAGGTTGGGTCGCTTAATGGGAAGACGATGCATTGAATAATGAATTGTTTATCTGAATTGCTTTCTTGCTAGCTACACATGCATGGCTTCCATGGGCGTCCTTGGGGTTTATCCAAGGCCTACATAAAGACTTTCAGGTTTTTCGTTTTTCTTGCACACCTTTACTAAAATGCGAATGTTTCTTTCTACTTTCTTTCATTGGTTGTGTGCATGTATATACACCTGCTGTGCGCTTCTGGCTGTACTTGTAGTTAACTCAGGGCAGCGTTCCACTCATCGTCTCTGCATGCTGGCTAGCACGCTAAAGGTCGTCGTGACAGGTAACATGTTCTACGTGAACCCGCTTGTAGCCTGGCGCGTACTCTACCCGGAATTAGAAAAAATGCTTTTATTTTGAATTGATGTTCATAACAAAAAATAATGTAGGCTTGAGGTTGTGATATTTGTTTTGCATGCTCCTAGATTACGTTGCTCAGACGAGAAAGAACCACAAGCTTTGGGTTTCAATCCAATATCTCATTCTAATTATGGCCCGATTTGATCCTTCTTTCGTCCGAGATCGAGAGTATACTGCTCTGCGCTCATGGGTGACTCCGCTTCTTAAATGTAACCGCTTGGTGATACGCCGTGTCAGCCACATGGGTTTTAAGACCCGGAATGATGTACAGGTGGTTAAATTTGAGTCGCATTGTATTTTTTATCAATTTTAGTTTTGCTTTGTTGATATTAGGGCGTTGTTAATTCTTTTTCCGAATTCAGTATATGTTGCAGTTGAAGAGGATGACATTTTATCTTTTCATTCTCCATATGAGACTGAGTACTCTGGAGTGTTCAACATGGATCATACGGCCCTATTTGCAGACAACTCAGGCAAGTTGCCTAGTGACTATGGTGAGACAACGAATGTGGACATTATTCAAAGTATGTCTGAAAATGGTGGAAGGTATAGCATATTATTATGCGCCTCAGCGATTCAACAAAAGCTGCTACCTTTTGTCATATTTGCTGGAGTGCCCTGGTGCTGCGTCGTAGATGAAGTGATGTCTCCATCGTTTGGCAGCGCTGCTGTGGAGCCCATTGTGCAAGCAAAGGCATGGTGTGATTACTCTATAATGAAACAAAGGTTCGATCTGATTGCTCTATTTGTTTTAGATTTGTTGGCACTAAGGTATGTGCTCTATTTTGTTATAACGTTGGACATTGTGATCTTTCAGATCTGACACCCAAACGTTCATGTCTGCTGCCTGGTGCTTTTCGGTAGCCTCAAGGTTCATAAGATGGCAACCATCCGGGATCTGCTCGAGAATGATTGCACAACTCAAGTCCAGTACATTCCTCCGGCAGTTACTGGACTAAGGCAACTCATAGACGTAAGCAACATGGCTTCTTTCAATAAAAATATTAGGAACGTGTTGTGGTCTTTATATTGGTGTACTTTAACATTACGGATTGCTGATTTTAATGCGGATACAGGGACCTGTTTGTGAAGTATCACACCAGTCACTCGTTTCCCTCTGACACTACAGAAAGGTGCATCATGTTTTTTCACATCGTCGCAAAAGCGTGGGAGCTAGTCAAGACAAACACAATCGTGAAAGGCTTCCGCCGAGCCAAACTCATTCCGATAGGTCCCCGAGATAGGCAGGGCGTACTTAGGACTCTCATGCGTCTATTACCAGAGGTATCGGTTGTTGACGAGGAGCATGAGGAGTACGAGGATGATGATCAATATATACTTTTTTTTTCACAGTTTTGATCAGTTTATTTATATGTGATCTGTCCGACTTCTATTTCTAATAATATTATAAAGGGGTATTAATTAATTTTGATCCGGAGGAGGTGTCGACCATGCATTTTTAAATGATTCGATAGTGTAAGTTTTATTGGATGGGTCTGCGGAAATATTCGTAACGAGAGGATTATACTTGCATTCTGAATAAAAGTAAGTGCTTCCTGGAGCGAAGCAGATTTTGATGAAGTAAAGGCTGTTGTTCATCACAACACAAAGAGTCGTGATCAGCAGGACTCAACAGAGTCTTTACGCGTAGCTGGATGACTCGCACACGGCAGATTCTGTCAGCCGTGCGGTTGCGGCACTAGTGGTGGGACGAATAGGAATCTCATTGTGGGTGCGACCACGAGGTGCTTCTCGTTATTTTTGTAGCGGTGAGATCACATTGCCCCTCCGAAATGATATTGTCGGGAGCAAGGTGCCGAACCCAAGGCCATCTGCGTGAAACCCAAAGGAGCATCCTCAGTTTAGCCCTTTGGCATAACCGCATGGCTTTGGGGCCCCAATGGACTAGCGTGTCTCCAAGACACTTGATATATCTCGTTGCCAACGACTCGTCGTTGTGTGAGCGCTACTATAGACGTGCCTATCAGTAGTTCAAGAAGTTTATCTGTCCCATTGCAAGGCGGTATGTAACGTTCTACGACAAACTACATCGCCATTTAATCTAGCTGCGAATTTGACTTTGACTCTGTTCCAAGTAACTTCGGTAAAGTGGTGCTCTCATTGCACCGCTTTATCTTGACTAAAGTATTGCTGTCCACTCGTCCGCGCCAAAAGTTGCGAGCAACTTTTCACGTAAAACTTCGCTTCTCGTTCATTCATTGGCGGAATCTTAAATCTTGTTCTGTGATTGGCTCCTTCTCCTCCCTCCAAAACAGATTTAAAAATCCAGACGGGTCTCGTGACTGGCAGAAAAAAACTCGACTTCGACGGCCCCGACCGCTCCCAGCTCTCACTACTTCCCTGCTACCGATGGCTCCTACCGAAGACGCCAAGGCCGCTAACGCCGAGACCACGCCTGTGGCTACCCCTGCCACCACTGAGGAAACCGCACCCGCTCCGGTTCCGACGCGCTCACCATCCAACCGCAAGGCTAAAAACGCCCCCAAGAAGGAGGAACCCGTCGCTAAAGCCCCTAAGGCCAAGAAGCCCAAGGCTAAGGCCCCTAAGGCTGCCGCCAGCAATGGCGAGGCTGGTCCTTCGTACTTTGATCTCATTGTGGACGCCATTAAGGAGCTGAAGGAGCGCAATGGATCGAGTCGCCAAGCTCTAGCCAAGATTGTTGAGACCAAGAAGGACAACTACGCCAGCCACTTCCTCAACAAGGCGCTGCGTACAGCTGTGGACTCTGGCAAGTTGATCCAGATCAAGGGCTCGTACAAGCTCTCACCGGAGCTCAAGAAGCCTACGGCCAGCAAGAAGAAAACCCTCAAGGTGTCGGACAAGAGCGCCAAGACCGTCAAGAAGATGGCCAAGGTGGCCAAGAAGACGGCTGCCTCTAAGAAGGTGGCGGCCAAGAAGGCTCCTGCCAAGAAGGCCCTGCTAAGAAGGCGCCTGCTAAGAAGACAGCGGCTAAGAAGACCCCAGCCAAGAAGGCACCGGCTAAGAAGACGGCAGTCAAGAAGACTGCAGCTTCGAAGAAGCCCACGGCCAAGACTACCAAGAAGAAAGTGACCAAGACGGCCAAGAAGACGGCCAAGAAGTAAAGTACTTTTCAGTAATTCCCTACTGGCTGGTTGCCTCTCATGACTTTTGTACAAGGTCGGTGAATTTTTAGAGGGAAGGAGACGATCGCCCCTCCCTTCCTCATATCCCTTCGGTGTTTTTTAACACCACCCATTGACATCAGGAATTATCTTATTGCTGTGGTGGTTGGTTACGATGTTATTTATTGATAGGTCCGTCGAGATAAGGATTGGCCACCTTTGTGTTGGACACCAAGACGAAACGGTTCGTCGTTCGGCGGAGATATGCCAAGTTTGGGGATGCTGAAGCACCGGAAGACAAGGAGAAAAAACGGTTGGGTGTTCACCAGGACATGGTGATCAAAATGCTCCCTCAATTTGACATGCCGGGGTTACGACGACACTGCTCTTAATGTAGCTCCAGGTCAGTACTGCAGACGGAGCTTCCTCTGGTTTTCAAGACCGTCGAAGCGATGAGCCATTCGCGAATTTCCAGCGCCGGACAACAATCCAACCAGCAACACTAGTGGAAAAGAAGAGTTCATGATGCGTCTGCTTCGAGCGATCGCCTCAGCTGTGGCGATAACAACGTTGATGACGTCGTTTACTGCTGCATATTCCAACAGCAGCGCTGATGCTAACCCTGCTCCCGGTGTCGAAGATATCAGCTTCGGGGTGGGGTGCGGTGGTGACATGGAATACCCTACGACCACGGACAACTCCACAGTGCAGTTGCGGTTTGCGTACACTGTCTCCAACCCACTGGCCCAGTTCATTTCGGTGCATTTCAAGAACTTCAACCTGCCCGAGAACGACTACGTGGTGTTGCGGGCTGCTGATCCTGCCTCGACGGAGACTGATGTACTCACGTATCGTGGCAATGAAACCAGTGGGAGCTTCTACTCGACGGCTTTGCTGGCGACCGCCGTCATGGTGGAGCTCTTCACCGAGGCTGTCAACCCGGGAGCTGGTGTGCAAGCAGTTAATACGTCAACGTGTCTCGGCTTCTCTGTGGACAACTACCAGTACATGGCGGAAGGTTCGACTCTGAATGGATCGAAGGAAGAGGTGTGTGGTGCAGATAACAGCCAAGAAGCCCGATGCTACCAAGACAGCTTCTCGGCAGCTTTCCAAGCATCGAATGCCGTGATTCGTCTTCTTATCAAGAAAGAGACGGGCTCCTTCTTCTGCACGGGTTGGTTATTGGGTAGCGAAGGCCACGTCATAACCAACCACCACTGTATCAACAAGCAATCTCATGCAAGCAACACCCAGTTCGAATTCATGGCGGAGGGTAGCGGATGTGGTGTGAACTGCGAAACCGCTTACGGCTGCCGTGGCAAGGTTCGTGCTACCTATTCAACGCTTATCTATGCTGATGAAGCCCTCGACTACGCTCTCGTGAAGCTGCCCGTCAACTTGTCGTCGCAATACGGTTATCTTCGTCTTCGTTCGAGTGGTGCGCAGATGTCGGAACGCATTTACGTCCCGCAGCACCCAGCCGGCTGGGGCAAGCGTATTGCGATGAAGACTGACAGTGACTGGGGAACGGTGACGTCGCTGACCATGGGAGGCTGTGCGGTGGACCAGGTTGCCTACTACCTGGACACCCAGGGTGGGTCATCCGGATCTCCTCTGCTTTCGTATTATGACAACACGGTGGTCGCTCTTCACCACTGCGGCGGATGTCCCAACACGGCGATCAACGCCTACAAATTGGTGAACGACATGAAATGGCGCGGTATTCTCCCAGCGAATGCCGCTGCCTAAAAGGGCTTGTGTATCACAAGTTGTGGCCGAGGTAGGCGACTGTGACTAGCATCTTGCTGTTATGAATCGACGGTTGTCCCTACTGGTAGTGCAGTGCATCTATTGAAGAACCAAAACTAAATACAATGATATTCACATTTCCTTTGGGTGTTGATAGAGCGGTCCAGATCTAATGCATCACGATTGAAGCGCACTGCAGTGATGACAGAATAAATATGGCGATGGCTTCAGTAACGGTTAGCGGAGATTTGGCTGCATGTTGAAAACAAAACGCTTGATGTCCACAGCAGCATGGTCGCATGAAGTCGCCACAAAGCAATTTTAGTTTTCATTGCTGCTGCATATCGCACTCGATCGCATTTCGGCGAGGACAAGAATGTTATGGCACCATGTGGTGCCACCACGAGCAAAACGGATCGATGCAAAGATAACAAAAATTGTTCTTGGGCAGTCCAAATGGCGTTGGATAGAAAGACAACCGTTGGGAATTGCGCTAGACAAAAGGATCACCAAGTTCTAATGAAGCCTTGAATGGCTTGCACGTCGGCAAGATGAAACGTGGGCCATTATCCAATTTCCAGCGCCCGATCAACAAGCTATAACACCAACAAGCGACGGAAAGTTGATGGCACGCCTGCTCCACACCGCCACATCAGCAGTGGTGCTCGCGGCAACATGGGGAGCACTCGGTGCTGCAGAATCATACTCCAACAGCAGTAGCGTCACTACTGGCACTACGCAACCCGGCGTTGAACATGAGAGCTTCGGTGTCGGATGCGGAAGCGACACGGAGTATCCAACAAATACGGACGAGTCAACCGCACAGCCGCGGTTCGCATATTTGGTCACGAACCCGCTAGCCGAGTTTATCTCGGTACACTTCAAGGATTTTAACCTGCCTGAAAACCACTACGTCCAGCTGCGCGCCGCTGATCCAGCCTCCGGGGAGACGGACGTCCTCAAGTACCGTGGAAATGAAACGAGTGGGGATTTTTACTCAGCGTCGCTGACAACACCGGCTGTCATCGTTGAACTGTTCACGGAAGCCTTGAATCCGGGCGCAAGTGTGCAGGCAGTTAACCAATCGACATGCCTCGGCTTTACTGTGGACAACTACCAGTATCTTGCCCAGGGGTCGACTGTAAACGGATCAAAGGAAGAGGTGTGTGGTGCGGATAATAGCCGGGAAGCCCGATGCTACCAAGACAGCTTCTCGGCAGCTTTCCAAGCATCGAATGCCGTGATTCGTCTTCTTATCAAGAAAGAGACGGGTTCCTTCTTCTGCACGGGTTGGTTATTGGGTAGCGAAGGTCACGTCATAACCAACCACCACTGTATCAACAAGCAATCTCATGCAAGCAACACAGAATTCGAATTCATGGCGGAGGGTAGCGGATGTGGTGTGAACTGCGCCAGCCCTCGTGGCTGCCGTGGCAAGGTTCGTGCTACCTATTCAACGCTTATCCACGCTGATGAAGCCCTCGACTACGCTCTCGTGAAGCTGCCCGTCAACTTGTCGTCGCAATACGGTTACCTGCGTCTTCGTTCCAGCGGAGCTCGGAAATCAGAGCGCATTTACGTCCCGCAGCACCCAGCCGGCTGGGGCAAGCGTATTGCGATGAAGACCGACAGTGGCTGGGGACGGTGACGTCATTGACCACGGAGGCTGCGCATCGAACCAGGTTGCCTACTACCTGGACACCCAGGGTGGGTCATCCGGATCTCCTCTGCTTTCGTACTACGAAAATACGGTGGTCGCCCTTCATCACTGCGGAGGATGTCCCAATACGGCGATCAACGCCTACAAATTGGTGAACGACATGAAATGGCGCGGTATTCTCCCGCGAATGCCTGCACCTAAAAAGGTTTATGGTTGTCTACTTTACTGGACTTGCTGCGCGACAGCGATTATTTGGCTCATTTTCGCCGCTATGAATCCTGGGCTGTGCCCACTACATTTGCAATGCTAACTTCAAGCAAAATATATTGACTCACGAGTTGACAACTGCTTGGTACTGGTACGATAATCTAGCGGCGCAGTGCGTCAACTCAAGTGCCATGCGATGTGTTTGTTCTCTTGGATTGACCAACGATTGGGAACCGTCGCAATATGAAGTAGCGACAGTGAGGTTATGCGATCAAATTCACTCATTAGCCTGATACAACCACAAAAGTCATGTTCAACCGAGCAAACACGCACGTATCAGCATCATCCCAGCTTTAACACAATGGCACTATCTCATGTTAACTTTTCATTCAAGTGGTTCAAAATGGTCAAGCGGCAACCCATGACCGGAGCACTGAGAAGCAACTGCCCACGAGAGAAATTCCATTCAGAAATATTCCATATCGCACTAACACACGCCAAGAACTCTGACAACCGTCACCGAATGATGCGAATCTTTCGCACCGTCACATTGGTAGTGGCGCTAACAATGGCGTGGGCATCCTCCACACATGCGCACTTGTATTCCAATACCAGTAGCGCTGGTATATCCGCTGGCGTCGAAAGCGAAAAGTTTGGCGTAGGGTGCGGTAGCGACATGAAGTACCCAACGACAACGGACAATTCGACTGCACAGCCCCGGTTTGCATACTTGATCACGAACCCGCTGGCTGATTTCGTCTCGATACACTTCAAGGACTTTAACTTGCCTGAAAATGACTACGTTCGCTTGCGTCCAGCCGACCCCGAGTCTACGGAGAATGCTACGGTGACATATCGTGGAAATGAAATGAGTGGGAGTTTCTACTCGACCGCTCTGTGGACATCATCTGTTGTCGTGGAGCTCTTTACCCGAGCAGTGGACATGAGCGTTAACGTGCAGCCAGTCAATGCGTCGGCGTGTCTTGGCTTCTCTGTAGATAGCTACCAGTACATGGCGCAGGGTTCAATATTGAACGGATTGAAGGAAGAAGTTTGCGGCGCGGATAATAGCCGAGAGGCTTCATGCTACAAATCATTTACCGAGGCCTTCGAGGCATCGAAATCTGTGATCCGTTTATTGATTAAGAAGTCGTCAGGCTCGTACTTTTGCACGGGATGGTTGATCGGTAGCGAGGGACACCTGATCACCAACCATCACTGTATTTCCACACAAGTCGACGCTAGCAACACTGAGTTTGAATTCATGGCGCAGGGTGCTAGCTGCAGTATTAGTTGTGATAGTATTCGTGGATGCCGTGGCGTCGTTAGTGCTACATCTGCGACACTAATCTACGCCGACGAAACACTCGACTACGCCCTAGTGAAGTTACCCGAAAATTTGTCGTCGAAATATGGCTACATGCGTCTACGAAAAGTGGCGCGCAGTTGTCGGAGCGTGTACGTTCCTCAACACCCGGCCGGCTGGGGCAAACGCATTGCCATGAAAACTGATAGCGGCTGGGGAACGGTGACGTCGTTGAGCATGGGAGGTTGTGCGACGGACCAAGTTGCCTACTATCTGGACACCCAAGGAGGATCTTCAGGTTCTCCTGTCGTGTCTTGGACAGATAATACTGTTGTTGCCCTCCATCATTGCGGCGGTTGCCCCAACACAGCGATTGATAGCTACAAATTGGTGAGCGACATGAAATGGCGCGGTATCCTGCCGTCGAATGCCGTTGCCTAAATGAAATTCTTTAGCTGACGAACCTCGACAAAATCTGTCAGTACCCGGACATCCTCGGTGAAGTTCACAAATCTATCGTATTCGTCTAGGTAGATCTGACAAGAAATAACGTATGACTTAGTTAACACGACAAGCGATTGATAAACATGGGAGTAGATTTTGTCATCCGCATTCGGCACATTCGGGCGTGAGAAATACTACATGCAGTATGTTGCAGTACCGAAGATTGTGCAGCGAAGCAGGGCGAGGCCAGAATTTTGCTGCAATTCGGGGCACACGCTTCCAACCTCCCAATACGTCCAGTGTCTTGGCTGGTCATCCACGCTATCCCATTGTGAGGAAACAGTTGGAACGTTCAGCAACTGGGGTAACCATAAAAAGCTCCAGAGAAAACTCCGTGTGGAACCGCCCTCGGTGGGAGTATGCTGCCAAAATGCGCGAAGGCAAAAAACAACGTCACATACATCGTTTCTCGGTTGGGTGGCAACTTGACATGCATAACACGTCTCATGTAGGAGCTCATGAGCTGGACGGGGTTTCCAACTCCACTTTGAAATTCGGTTGACTTTCTACTCCCAACTGACCTTGATCACCGATACAGATAGCAAAGGAAGCTGCTCACCAAGTCATTTTTAATATCCTGCCGGACGAGCATCAACAGCAAACTTTAGATCGGGGACCATGACGCGCCTATTCTATTGTGTTGCGGCTTTCGCTTTTGCAACTTTGGCGCCTTTCGCGAGAGCACAGACGGCAATCAACAGCAGCGCACCTGGTATCCAGGCTTTGAACTTTGGAGTTGGATGCGGCTCGGCAGTCCCATACCCAACAAATACTGACGACTCCACCCCAGAGCCGGTGTTTGCGTATGTGATCACCAACCCACTCGCGCAATTCGTATCGGTTCACTTCGTGGATTTCAACCTTCCCAAGAACGACTACGTGGTGCTACGTGCCGCCAATGCGAATGATCCGGAGACGACTGTGGTGACATATCACGGCGATGAAGAAAGCGGGGATTTCTACTCCATCGCACTGCAGACCACATCTATTATTGTGGAGTTTTATACCGAGAGAACAGACCCGAGTGTGGGCGCACAACCTGTGAACACGTTCCTGTGCATGGGCTTCACTGTCGACAGCTACCGGTTTCTAGCTCAGCCTGCACTCAACGGTAAATCTGGACAGGAAGAGGTTTGTGGTGCAGACGAGAGTCAAGAGGCTGCGTGCTACACTTCCTACACCGACGCGTACCAGGCTTCGAAAGCTGTAGCACGCTTGCTGATCCACAAGTCGACGGGATCCTTCTTCTGCACGGGCTGGTTAATTGGCAGCGAGGGCCACGTTATCACTAACAACCACTGTATTTCCACACAGGCCCACGCCAGCAAGACGGAGTTTGAATTTATGGCCGAAGGTGCCACTTGTGCCACGATTTGTGACAAGGCATTCGGTTGCGGTGGCAAAAGCGAGCATCGTCTGCAACGTTGATTCATGCCGACCCAGCGCTCGACTACGCGCTTGTAAAGCTGTCAATTAATTTGTCTGGAGAGTACGGATACCTGCAGCTTCGTGACGACGGGGCTAAACTTTCCGAACGAATCTACATCCCTCAACACCCAGCTGGCTGGGGCAAGCACATTGCGATGAAGACCGATAGCGGCTGGGGCATGGTGACATCGTTGACCACAAGTGGCTGTGCCACAAACCAGGTCGCGTACATGCTCGACACCCAAGGTGGATCTTCAGGTTCACCGGTCATCGCTTGGTCAGACAACGCAGTTGTAGCGCTGCACCATTGTGGTGGCTGTCCCAATACAGCAATTAACAGCTACAAACTCATTGACAGCATGCAGTCACTCAACATTCTCCCAGAGAACGCTATTTACAAAGCCCCTACCCAGATGCCCTCGACTTCACCACCTACAGCTGCTCCAACTACAGCTCCTACGAATGCCCCCGCCAAAAGACTACGATTAATGGTACTATCAAATCGACTGCTACGGTCACGTCGGTGGATTACGTGGATTTCAAGATTTTGTCCGACGCAAATGTTGAGCTGGACATTCTCTCAATGGAAGCGGTGACAAGCGGTGGATCGACCCGTTACGTGGACGTTAACGGCGATTGCAATGCTGGCTACCTTGACTCAAGTATCGCGCTGTTCAGCGTGGATACGCGCACTGGTGCGATGACGGGAATTGCGGTGAACGATAATTCCTCCACAGGCGTCGGCAGCGCAGACGGGTCTATCAGCAAAGCGGACTCGTATTTGAACGTGCCGCTTAAAGCAGGCACCTACCGCTTGGCGGTGAGTGCCTCAGGGCTCACGACAGCACAGGCAGTCAAGAAGCAGATGCCCCTGTCCGCCAAAGTCCTTGTGTGCGATAAAGGAATTTCGAGCTACGGTAACTACCGATTAACGATCAGCTCCAGCGCAACGGTGACTGCTGTTCCACCGGAGAGCTACATTGGCTCACAGTGTAATGCCGCCAACCCGAATGCGCCGTACAATAAGTGCCCGTATCACCGCGAAGCTGCCCTCACGACCGCTACAGGAGTTGAGGGAACAATCGTCCGCAGCCAAAATGCGGTGTCAGTTGACTATATCCCATTCACGGTTCCGAGCTTTACCCGCTTCACCATGGAGTTAGCGTCCTACGGGAGCGACGACATTACCGGATACAAAGATGTCAACGGTTTCTGTGAGAGCGCATACCTGGATGGAGTAGTTTATCTTTTCCGGGGCAAATCCTCAACGTTGACAGCCGCAAACCTTATAAACTCCGGTGATGATGACAACAATTTCGTGAAGCGCACGCACTACCACTCCATCAGCTTCCGCGACCCGTACTTGTCTTTGGCTCTGCCAGCAGGAGACTATACGCTTGTGGTGGGGCGCTACCCTCTCAGCCTTGAAGACGCTATCGCACGCAAGAGCAGTACTGCAGTGGCCACACTCACTCCCCAATCATGCGGCAAAGCATCGGGACGAGGCCACTACCTGGCCATCTTGAGTGCTTCCAACAAACTGGCTATCACGTCGCCGCGCTCGTTCTCGGGAAGTAGATGTCCCAATAATGTCGGTAAGCAGCTTTGCACGGCTTAGCTTTGATATTACCTTAACATACCAGGCCACTGCTGGATGCAACACTTCGTTCTAGCAAAAACGAAGACACAGAAGCGTGCTAGTGTTTTCTCCCGAGGAACCCAACGTACATATCATCTCAATTCATTATGCGTTTTTAAACATTTGACAACGGAGTTTTGTCTTGTGAATGCTTGCGACTTGAGTCTGCTGAGCTCAGATCTAGGAGCATTGTAAAGTACATGGCCAACAAGATCAAATTGGTATTGTTCATACATACACCGCGTTTTAAGCAGAAGTTTAAAGAAAGCGACAAGTTTACGAGATACAAGAAAAGCAGCCAATATTAAAACCGCGACACGAGTTCTGCGCCGTTCTTCATCCTTCGATTTATCGCTCTCGCGGTTAAGACATACCAAAAATTCCTCGAGTGGATCTCGGTGTAGATCTATCGGCGCCATGCCACCACCTCATTTCGAAACGTGATCCCAAACACACAAGTTAATACCAGCAACAACTTAAAGACCAACCTCAACACCCAACTCATATCATGGGCAAGTCTACCGATCATCACATCGCCGCCAAACAAGAGTTCTTGTCGCTGGAGCAATCGCTGAACCAGACAGCGGATGACGCGTCCACCTGCCTCAAGCTGCTCAAAAAGGAGTTGTCCGAGTATGACAGCCGCCACGGCCACCACTTCACCAACACGGCCAAATCGTACTTGCGAAGCGACATGCGCGCTGCCAAGGACACGGCCTCCGATATGAAGCATGTAGCCCGCAAGATCAATAAGGCCCACAAGCCGTCTCGCTCAGAGGTGGAATCTGCGCGCAACGTAATGGACGCGACGGCCAAAGCCATGGACATCTTGAAGACGACTGCTCGGAATTATGACAAGAAGAACGGCAAATCGACTGGTGTCAAGGGTACGATCGAACACGTCGTCGGGGAGAATAATAATGCGAAGGAAAACAAGAAAGGTCTTTTGGAACGAGCGACAAGAACAAGGACGAGAACCGAGGTGGTCTGCTCGGAATGGGCAACAAGGACAAGTACGGCCACGGTAACCATGGGGGCGGTATTCTGGGCAGCTCTGATACGGTCGAGTCACTGGTGAAGTCGACTCTCCGCGACAATTTCAGCCTCAGCCCCTGAGCCACCAGATCACCGTCGCTGGAAATCGCTCTCGTCGTCGTCATCGATCGTAGAGAAGGCAAAAGAAGCGATTCATGACGTCAAGGACAAACTGAAGACCAGCCCGACGCACGAGGGCCACCATGCCAAGCACCCGGTGTACCCGTAATTGGAGACATCGACCGCGTACCTGCGGGTACGAATTGGTTGCTCTCGTTCACTCGGTTCTCTATTCTACTACATTGAAACACATCGATAAGAAAAATAACACAAATCGTGATAAAAGTGTTTTGAGCCAAAGCCTTTTGACCATTAATAATATTTTTGCTTTTGACACACATATTGAACTTGAAGTTGTTGAGCTATATCTTGTCGAGATATATCATATCAAGACAATACCACATCAAGACTAGCTTATCAAGATGATACTACAAGTTAAACAAGTTAGATAGGTACGAAGTAACTTGTTCAACAGCTGCTTTCGACTAGCTTTACAGCTTTTATTCGCTGGTTTGGTGAGTAAGAGGGAGGTGTGAGACTCGGTTGGAAAACCGACCAGCCATCTCATCGTTCGGTTTAAGATCAATCTGCGTGAAGCTGCAGTGGCTAATGGGCGCACCCAGTTGGATAATCTCCTTGGGCACGTCGTAGCACTGCGCCATACAGAACTGAATGAAACTCGTGTGGGCGATGACAATTTTGTAGTTCTCCATCTCGTCCTTCGGACTGCGCACAAGATCCTCATCACCATCCCAGCGACAAATATTCTGGAACGCCATCTTGTGCATCGATTCTCGGTAGTCGAAGCGCTGGAAGCTGTCGATATTCTTTGGTGCGCCATCTTCTAGGAAGCAACACTCGTATTTTTGGTAATCCATGGCATTTTTCTGGCAAAATGGCAGCAGTTTCCACCGTGCGTCGTAGTCCTCCATAGATCAGGGTGATGTTCGGTCTCTTTGCTGTATTGTTGTTCTTGAACATTTTGTTCAAATGTTTGGCCGTAATTTTGGCCTGTTCCTCCCCTCTTTGTGTCAATTGTTTGTCTCGATCACACACTCGGAAATTAATATTTTCCGTCTCTCCATGCCGAATGAAGAGGAGATGAGTGATCCCTCGAGGTGCAAGCATTTTTTCACCTGTAGAGGATTGAGAGTCGGTTGGATACACTTGGGGAAAAGCACATTATCGATCTGGTATGTGCCCTCTTGGATCTGGAAAGGGGTTAGGCTGGTGCGACTCATGCACTTGTGCAGTAGCTGAGGCTCCATGGGCACTTTACCAGCCACTTGGATAGCCCACCACCATAAAAGCATATCTTGTTTGGTAGGAAACCGCAAAACACTCGTCTCGGAGCGCCCTTGGTACAGGTAATCTACTTGCAGAATGTTGTCTTTAAAGTCCAGGAACTTCAACTTGCTGGAGGCAACAGGCACCAGTGACCGTTTCTGTTGCACAGTTTCCTTAAATTTGCGTAACACCAGAATGCCGTGATACAATTCCGCCCAACACTTGGTCCAAGTGGTTAAACCCATTTTCATGCGACGGGTGTGCGTAAACCCACATAGCACGAAGTTTCTCGTTTCGCAGCCTTTTGCACCGCGTAGTCCCTTAAACCCACGGGTAGTTCAGGTCGGTCTTCACTAAAGTATAATTCCACTTCGTCAATTGTGTAGCGTCTTGTGGTTGACCCATTTTGAGGGATAGCTTTAGCTGCTAAAGGTGTTGGGTAGTGTGAGTCCAAGTGCGGCCTGCAGCTCTCCAGCTCTTTGGTGTTGGCGAAGTGGACGTTCTTGAGGCTCTTGGCAGGCTTCTGTTTGTCTTGGGAGGCTCCAATGGCGTACGGAACCACTTCGGCACCGTGCATCTTGGCCTAGACGAGTGACCTTGTGCTACAGAGCAATTTGACAAGTGAACGTCTGTTCATGTAGGCGGCAAGTTGTTTCAATCCATTTTGACCAATGGATGATCGTTATTATCGTATTTTTAGACCAATGTTGTGCCAACCTGAAAATGCTTAACTGAACCCATCTTGCCTGACCACTGAAACGTCAAGAGAGTGTGTGGACGGACGATGCGCTGCGTGTGGTCCAAAGTCGCATGTCTCCGATTCTGCCTGTGCTTGTCGAATGGCTAGAGCGAGTGAAGAAACTGTAATTGTCATCAAGAGAATTTCCAACTGACAACTAACGAGAAACTAATGGCCAAGAGGTGTAGCCTTTGCCTCGTTGCGAGCTCGTCACTGATACTACATCTACAATGATGGCGCGTCTACTCTAATCCCGCTCTGAGACCATAATGCACGGTTCATCAGCCACTTTATCAGCCTCTTCCATTTAGCGCACAAACCAGATGGCCATTGCATTGGTAATGCAAGACATGTTGCAGCGAGTTTTAGTCGTTTCCAAGTCGTTCAGCATGCTCCTTTGCACACGGCTTGTAGTAAAGTTCTAGTTGTGAGCCGCATCTTATTGCACACATCGAAACTGTCCATTCTGGCAGTGTCTCTGCAAGATCGCGTTAGAAATGAAATAGAAATATTTCTAAAGTCATTTCTTCGTGCAATGGACGCCATTTATCCGAATTTAGCCATGAGCGAAAGCAAGGAAGAGTATCTGCGCTCGCGCCCGACCGTGGAGGTCACAGCCGTGGACATCTCGCCCAACCCTGCGGCACTCACGGATGAACTGAACCTGGAAGTCGATTTCCACCTGGATACCCCGTCACTAACGGAGTCTGGGACATCGAGGTACGTCAAGCCATATGGGCTCTGGTCTAGATGCTTTGTCCACTAACTTGTTTTTAATGCTAGTATCTTGTGGATTCTGTCACCAAGCGGCACATCATCAATATCCTTTTACCTACCTTACTTTATCTAAACTTTAGTTACCTTTTTCAGAACTGCATTTGGTATCCTTAACCACAATAGGGCCATTGATGTTTCCCTTGTCTTTTCGTGGCTACAACTGGGACAAGTTGCTCCAACAGACTACGCTCGTGGCGACAACAATTTCCAATTCACGGTTCGTTGAAGTCAATGGTTCCTTTGCAAAGTTAAGTTATTACTGTGCTAACTTTTTTTATTCATTAGACGCCGCAAATTAACATTTCAGGAATTCAACCGAGTCAGTTGACCAATTGCGGTCTTTTGACTGCGGCATTTAAGGACGACGATGGAGACATCCTCGATCTCAAGATGGTTATCCAAGTGTCGGAGCAGCGCGGAAGTCTCCAGCGAATCATCTACAGTCCGCTGGAATAGGGAAAGTCAAACTTGACAAAGAAGAAATTCAGCAAAAACTGCTATTACTTCTCTTTCTTCTCCTCGTTGAAGTTGCGTTTAGGCACTACTTGTGCGAAACACTGTGGATTGCACTTGACGCACTCCACTCAGAATTTCCAAGCTCTTGGTTGCCTGGTTTTAGGTAGTTGTAAGTATAAGTTTTTTTTATTTTGTGACAAAAGGTAAACAAATTACCTGTTCATCCACAATGCGCTTCGTTCGTCCAAGTGATCGGGTGAGTTTCCGAATCTCTTGCAGTTGTCTTTCCTGTTGTTCTTTTGCCCAGAGAAACAATTCGTATTTTTCTTTTTGAATTGTTGTCACTTTTGGACAAGAATATCCACTTCGTGGTTGTATGCGTCTCGATCATCCTGTTGAAGTTAGCCAGGGTCAGCAAAAATTGACTAAATAGTGCTGAAATCTTACCTTAATGATCTTGGCGAAAATCTCTCGATCCACTTGAAATCGAACCTCTTCCTGTTCATAGCAATATAAAAGTCTGCTAAAGCGTAGTGATTTTAAAAGTAAACAGCACTGAATGTCACCTGTGCCATTTTGGTTTGCTCAACACGCAGCTTTTCTTCCGTCGCCTTAACTTTTCTCTTGAAAGCGTGACGCTCTGCTTTTGCCTATAAATCGGACGGAAAAACTTACTGAGTTTTACTGCCCTCCTATGTGAAATTCCTTGCCATACTTTTTGCAATATTGACTGCAGTACTCGAACATCCTGACCAAGCTGTTCAACTCATACAAATTCGTCAATTTTAAGCTGTACACTTTTCAATACGTATTACCGACATACCTTCTCTCGCGACGTACTCGCTACATAATTCATCGCTTCCATTTTGGCGTCCTGAATCAACGATATTCATTAGAATAGTTAACTGTCTCCATCAGCACACCAAATAGCACCTCAGCTTTCTTCAGCAGTTTATCAATCTCTTGGATCTCTTTTTCATCGACAACGAGCTTCCTATGTAGCACACGACGAAAAAATCAATTTCACACTACCAAATCGGACATTCTAATACACTACTTACAGGCCAGGCTTGTCCCCACGACCCCTTTTTCCAGCGCTTTAACTTTTTTCCTCAGTAAGGCATTTTCAGCTCGAAGCAGGGAGAGCTCGTCATCTTCGGCCATGCCAGCTAGAAGCCATGACACAACGTACAAGACAGTGTAAAGCTCGTAACGAAGTACTTGATTCCAATTGGTCTCATTCCGTACAGATTGATTCCTCAATGTGAGACGGCTTCGGGCCGCTATGGCCATTGTCCTCGTCCCTCATTTCCTCGTCATTATCGATGCGCTCCATTCTGTAAACTCTACGGATTACACGATATTCACGCGGTACGGAACTTAATGTGGTGAATTAGACAGTGTTTGCCTGTAATAGCAGGTGTCCGTTTCAATTCCCTTCCAAGTAAGTTCTTTTCAATCGGTTTTACTCTTCATGTTCACTTCTCTTAACTATCGGCGGGAGGTTGTTCGACCCCGACATCAATGGTTTCTTCACCTCAGCACTAGTAGATGTCAATGCTGGTTTCGTTGCGAGAAGCGTTTTTGCATACTTGGCACGGCGGTCTGGGCTCATATATCGCAGCGCCTCAGAACTGAACTCGTGTTGTTGCTGCTCGACTTCTTCTCGTTCGTGAAGTTCGGTTGTCTCTAGTGTCTCTACAGCTGAAGTGATCAATACTTGTTCAAGCTTTCGGCTGGTGATTTTGACCTTGCGTTTGACGAATCGAGCAAGCATGACGGGCGAGAAGAGCGGGCAATGAGTGACGTCCATTTCTTCAAGTAGACGGCATCCTTCTAGCAAGGCTAGCAAAGTCCTCTCGCTAAGCTTTTTGCAAGCTGAGATGTCTAGTCGACGGAGAACGGCAGACTGACCAGCAATCTCTAGCATCCCGTCATCAGTAATGCGAATGCAACGGGCCAAATTAAGTTCTTCCAAACTCAAGTGCTTTGCAATTACGTAAAGCACACTGTCCGTCAGCTCGCGACAGTACGCAAGTTCCAAACGTACTAGCTTGGCACACGAATTAACAATGTCAGCGACATTGGTGTCGTTTAAGTAGGAGCACCCGGAGAGATTCAGTGAAACGAGGGTGGGGCAGCGAAGCACGACTCGATGGATCCCAAACGCAGTTAGCCGTGGGCAATAACTCACATCCAAATGTGTGAGGTGAGCACCTCCTACAGAATGGTCTAGCATATCGTCTAATAACCATAGAAGGCTTTGATCACTGAGGTCTGTGCACGCGGAAATGTTTAATGACTCAAGTGACTTGGCGCGATGGCTTACATGCCCGAGAGTTAAATCATTCAGACCAGTGCAGCCTGCAACGTTGAGGGTCTTCAGCTTTAAAAGCAGGTTCTTGTCCACGACAGCACGACCATCACCCTCTTGGTCAAATACAAATGTTTTGTAGGAGAGGGAGTCCAGTTCCTCCACGTTCAGGTCTTCTAATTCCAGACAATTGTGAGTCAGGGTGCGCACCGAGAGATCTGTCATTCGATCACAGAGTCGAATGTTGACATGCTGCAGGCCCGTGCACACTTTGACGATTTCCAGCAATCCCTCATCTCCAATGCGCCGACACCCACCAATATTCAACTTGCGCAGTTTGTTTGGGTTCGATAGCATTGATGCCAGATATTTCAATGTGCTGTTGCCGAGTTGTACGCAAAATTCCATATCAAGAACTGCCAAACTAGGACAGAATTTACCAATGGTAAGGAAGCACCGGTCTGTGATTCTCTCGCAGAAACTGAGAGCAATTTCCACGAGTTTTGGGTTAGTACGCACTATCGCCTCCACTCCGACATCTCGTATCTGGGAACAATGCACCATTTTTAAGCGAACGAGCTGATTGCAGTATTTTGCAATGGCCGCAAGCCCAAGGTCCGTGATCAATGTGCAATTTGATACGTCAAGTTGCTCGAGTTGAGAACAACTGAGAGCGATATTCCGCATTGTAAGGTCTGACAGCAGGGAGCAGCGTGAAAGCTGAAAGCCGTAACAGAATCGGTTGTTCTTCACAATCACACTCATATCCTCTTCAGAGATATCCACCACATCCTTCAAGTCGATATATCTTGCATCCTCGGATGCCTCTATAGACAAGATGAAATAGACTATGGCCTTGGGATTGCGTAGGTCGCGCAACCACATCATATTCGTCAGTTGGTCTCCGTAAGTTGTCGGAAACTCCAATAAAACTTTGCAAATAATATCCGCGAAGGTCGACACGATCTTTTCTTCCTCATCAGCGTGGTCATAGTTCGTCATAATGCTCGTTAGGGAATTTGCCCACCGCGAGCCTAGAAAGAAACTAAATGGCATTCGAGCAAGGTCTTTCAGCGCAAGGCGACTGTGTTCCGACTCAGTGGCTTGGAAATATGTCGGATTGATCTTCAGCACACTATGGTAGCAAGACAAGAACAAATCACTGAATATTGGATCCCTAGGGAGGTTCTTCATGATTTCAGCAATACCATGGACGTTCTCCGTCGCCACAAACGGCTTGAGTCCACATCGAACCTTCTTTTGTATATTTCCTGGGCGTGTTTGTGGTCTAAATCGTACTTGAGCGATGCACAAATATTCTCCGCAAACTTCTCCAGCATCTTCTTATCGTGTGGAGCATACTCGAGTGCGCGTGAAAACCGACTGGACGCTAGCGCGAACAGGTGGTCAGATTCATGAGCTCGATCACGCGTACCCATCACATAGTGGGCATTCACTTGGTCGCGACTTAACACCTTCCCATTGTAGTACGCGACGTGAGCAATGTTTCCGTGAAAGAAGTACTTCCCATCCTTCCGACGTACGGATGACAGGCATCCAACACGCAATTGACGGGCATTTTGATTCATTTGCTCTTCAAGCTCCCGTTGAATTTTTAAGTTCACGTTTTCCTCATCTCTTTGAATTCAGCAGCGACAATGAGCCACCTAGCGTCGAACTTCTCGCGGAGAAGTAGTTTCTTTGCTAAGGGCTCGAAATCAGTAAAGATACCTTCGATGCATCCTTTTCGCGGGGATAATAGGCTCAAGCTCAGCGGTTTTCGCCGGACCTGATACAGGTAGCGTTGACGAGCTACTTCCTCCTGCTACTGTCGCATTCGCAGTGTTTCGAGACAATCGCACACGAAATTCATGCTCGTCGGCCATCGTTGTGCTAATAGCTTTGACTTGCCGTCTACCTTCTTTCGTTGAGAAGAAGACCTTCATCTCTTGGTCAACCTCCTTGAAACAAGCTCCCTTTGCTTCATCCTCTAGGTCGGCAATATCCTCACGAGTCTTCACTATGATGGTTTCTCTTTCTGAATTTCCATGTCGACAACGCTTTCCACTTCAACTTCATTTTGCAGCAATCCATCCACATAGAACCGAAGGATCGTGCCGTCATACGTCCCAACCAAATGCGTCCACTTCCCTAAGACAACTTGTGAGCCGAACGCTAAAATATCGACGCTCTTCACGTTCATACTGAATGCCCAAACATTCGCCTTCAGCGCGCTGATACAAAACCGTCCCAACGTCAGCACTACCCGCCGCGTACTTTCGTAACCATCGCATTTACACCATGTCTCCAGCGATACGTAGGATTCGACACTTAATGGGTAAAACCGCTCTATGTAGGGAAAGAGGACATAACTGCGAGCTGCTTTTCGGAGCATCACGGACCGGTTCATGTCTGCATTCATGATTGGGCCTTCCCCTTCAAGCGTACAACCAGGAAGATACTTTCCTCGGAACTCAATTCCATAGGAGCCAAGGTTTGCTGGATCAAGCGCCCCTCGGCGGTCACACAGCGGCCAGTAACCATGCGGCTCATCGGCTACGACAAGTTGTTTGTACGATGTAGCCTGTTTTACTGTGGCCTGAAGCAGGAGCAGAGATGCCATGGAGAAGTAAAGCATTGACACGTTATGTTTTACGCGGTAGTGATCTTCAGATGACGATAAATCGTCCAAAACAAACGTGTAGCAGTCAGGATGTTGTGCCACACGTTCCAAACAAAGAGGTGTAATCGGGGTTCCCATCATATCTGCTGTCCGTCGAACAATGTACTCGAGCATCGGAAGAAGGCTTCTTCGTAAATTCTGCTTGTCCACTTCAGACACGGCTCGTAGGCCGAAACGAGCGCGAATTCCGTGGTAGACGTGTGTTTCCCACAATGTTTCGCTACCGTTTCGACTGCCACTAAGCAAGTTTAATGACTGGATTTGAATTTGCTTGTGCAACATCGGTGTTAGACCGGTAGAATTCGTCTTCGCTGTCTGGCGCATAAAGTGTCGAACAATGTTTTTAAATGTCCGTGCAACCATCTCAGCAAGGAGGAAAAGGCGAAGACTGGAAGAGCGCTCTCGACACTCCGGGCGACCGCCGTAAACTGTCACGTTCTGGATGGAATCACCCATATGAGGGGTTGCCAGTGTAATACAAGTCGCATCCAAACGATGACTTCGATCTTGACTGACAGCACTACTTTTCCCGTTGATATACACAGGTGATCCATAATCAATTTCTCTCGTGAAGTCCTGGGTGGTTTGAATTTCTGCTGTCGAATATTGCAGCGTGGCCGTTCCCGAAAGTTGAAACAGAAATTGCGAGCGCAAGAGGCCAAGATGGCGCATGTTGATGCCGTGCCGGTGCATCTCTTTACCAAATCGAACTCTGGGGAGTCAAAGTAATCTTGCTTCTGGACAGCTTTATAGCAAACAGCGGGATAACTTCCGTGACGAGGTGCCTTGTCGCATCCTCTACGCCCAAGGCTTGCTCTTGCCAATCTGGAGTACGATATGTCAACGATGACAAGGCGTCGGGGGAAAGAGAGTGTGATAACTTCGCACAAGTTCTGGTCGAAGTTGGCGCCATATGATACTCATTCCTCGAGTTGACTGAAGCAAGTGAGGTGTCACGTCCGGGTCTTCCGGTGGCATGGCTCGAGCATAATTCAGGAGAACCAACTGCTTCCGACCATTCAGATACCCAAGCATATCTGCTGCAGCATGCATACTCTTTGACGTGAGGTCCTCGTAACCTCTGGTGCTATGCCGACTAAGGTTCAGCCGGGTGGCAGCACCGGCCAACGCCTCGTCAAGTTCCTTGCTCTGGAAAGTCACTGTTTTGCCTCGGTTATCGCTTCCGTGCACGAGCTGCTTCGAAACCCTCTGAATGTCTCCTGCTTCACTCCACGAAATGACTTCAATCGGGATTTTGGATGAGCATAGCACACGGAATCTTTGAAAATCGATAGTGCACTGTAAAGGTACGCAAATGTTACCATGCAAGCTAAGCTCACGTAGATAAATGGCAGAGTTTCGAACTTCATGCCCGCCTGCTTTTGCAGCGTACTCGTTTGAATTTTCAAAGCGCCCGTGATCGTCCGTGCACAGTTTAAATAGAATGTCATGAGCTTCGTATTTCATTCGTGATGTGGAACGAATATCATCTTTGCGTCCGTCGATCTGCGATTCCTTGGCAGGGAGAACTGATTTATATCGCAGTGGTAAAAAGAACTCGGATGAGCACCAGAGCAATTGCAGTCGCCGTCGAGATGAAATCCTGGCAAATTTGCTGGATTTCAATGTACTTTGCTTGAATTAGCTCTGATTGGTCTCCTTGAGGAGCAACGCATTCTGAAAGCGCTCACTCCACCTCGTGCGATGTAATGGTAGGATTGGGTACGACGGACTCACATGAAGCTGGCTTCGCTCTGTCTCCACGAGTGACCACTCAGCCTCTTTCCAAGCTTTCATTGCTTCCACAAGTCGATTGTGCGCGTCTAAAGCCTTCTTTCGTCGCTGCTCCAAATTGTGTTTTTCTTTCTGGAAGAATAAACTTCGCGGGTCGACAACCTGCTGATTTCCGTCACTTTCAGTCATCACTTCTTGATTTTCTGCACCTTCAACTTCGCTCTTGAACCCCATGCGAATTAGATTTTTGCCATACCTACCGCATTTTCACTTGCAACTTTATCGCTCTCAGAAGTTACCATTTGACGCAAGACCTTCTCATTCTCCTGTTGGATCGTAAGCAAAAGCTTTTGCGTTAGACCAAACTCCAAATCACTTTCGAAAATGTTGACAAGTGCGGCAGCAAGCTGGGTGGAACCGCGAACCATCCGGAAATGCTCATACAAATCGGTCTCCATTGCATCTGTATCGTACGAACCATCATGTCGACAGAACGCTGTGACGTAGTCACATATATGGCGCTTTGAGGGGAGTTCTTGCAGAAATTCTGCCATTTTAAAGTCGGTCATACCGTCACAAACTTGCTTTAGCCGTTCTTTTAGCGCACTGAGCGGAGGGTCCGGGAATGCAAGTATCATTTGCAACGACAGCTCGTCCAGCGTAAAGCCACTAGAATACAGCTCAGATGGAAACTGACCATGGACCATGCACTCTTTTCGTTGCGTCGTTCGAAGTTGGCGGTTCGCATCAGCATCTTTATCAACAAAGTGGCTTTCAACTTCTTCCCTGCATCAGTCTCCGGAACCTCCGGGGTTGGATCGTCCTGTCCGTCACACTTACGTTTCTTGGCTTTATCTCTTTTTTGCATTTTCTTCATTCGTGGCAATAGCTTCTAGCATTGAACCGACCGAGGCAGGTTCTTGTTTCGCGTGGACAAGTTGAGTGAGCAGACCTTTTGCAATATCATGCTTCAGATACCCCATATTAGCGTGCGGGAGCTGCAATGCCTCCACATGTTTGAGATAACCAAGTTCCTCTTCCATTTCACGGAACCGGTTTTCAACCTCCTTCTGAGTTTGTTGGACGGCTTCTTCAGTCATTAAGGAGAGTACTTGCTCACGGCTGAAAGAGTTCCCTTTGTGCGAAGCTTTACTTGTTTCATACGAATTTTGGCCTCCAATTTCATTTTATCCACGCTGTGGGCAGGTTTGGCATTGCGATCACTCCATTCTTTCTCGACGCGCTGTCTTGCTTCTTCTAGCGCAAGCCCACGAGCATGATAGAAGGCTTGCTTTTCAGCTGCCAATCGAGCTACCTGCCGACCTTTTCGTGCGCGCCAGGCTGTCTGTAACCTCACGGCAGATCGTAAAATCACTTCCATCCTATAGTGCAGCAAATTGCGATACCCTCCATGGTCCAAAGGTACAACGTTGGAGAGTAACTTTGCACGGCGCTTGGGTAAATACTTTGAGTAATCGGTTTTGAGCGGATCATTCTCTCCCATTGCTAAGGCACGTTCATGAATCACAGTTTTCTTCCAGTGAGATAATTCCTCGCGTGGCTGAGCCACTTGACGAGCTAGAGCGTATTTCAGGTCATTAACGTTGATCAAACCCAACTTGTATTGGTGGATTGGCGTCATGTGTTGCAGCACAAAACGACTCAGCAGCTCATATTTCCACTTGTGCCCCAGCAATTCACAGAGATACTTGGAGCCTTCGATTGTCTCGATGCAATATTTGTTGAATTCGTGTAGCGTCATTCCATCCAACGCATCAGCATCGCTTGTTTCGCCACTAGGAGCTAAGCTGTGTAGCTTTAGGAATTCACGCTCAGCGAGTCCCAGCAGAAACACTCGTGTGAGTGCGTGGGGGATGAATGTCACCGATTCGGGACAGCACAATGAATACCTGACCAAAAATCTCCGCCAAAGCCTCACGCGATAAAATTTGAATAGAATAACCCGTTCCGGCTCGCCGTCCGTTGCTCCGAGCAAAGATGTCAAAGAGGAATTTGATTTTGTCGCTCACTGTAGCACTTCCTGCTCCCAACATCAAGGCCAGCGCCAGGGTTGTAAGCTGGAACGCAAAGTCTGAAGTCCCCCGGCATTTAGGCAAGTGAAGAGAGGAACAAAGAGCTGCTCCTTGTCGTATACTTCCTGAGCACGTTCGAATAAAAACTGTTCGTCTTCGTACAGTTTACAGATACGCTCCAGCTCATTTTCGCGGGACCTGATCTGATCTTCAGCAAACAATACCTGGACACGGAGCTTGGATTCTTGCCCTGGAGCACGGAGCTTCGAAGTCGTAAGTGCCACGTATTCCTCTTGTGCACTTGCGAGGGCACTCTTTGCAGTGCTGACTTCGCGTTCGTATCGCTCGAGCTCTTCTCCATGAAATTTCAAACGGACATCACCCAACGGTCTATCGGTGCAACGTACGAGAACAATTTGATCGAGGTAATTCGCGCATTCTTGCTCTCCTGCTTTCATTCGCCCATCGATATTCTGCTTTTGGCGTCGAAGTTCTGCATCCTCAAACACCTCTTGCTCCTTTGTTTTAAAATCTTGAGCTTCATGTGTTCGGAAGTATACGTCATTAGGATCCAATTCCTTCTTCGCGCGGTCAAGATCAGCCTGCCGTTTTGCCCAATGTTTCTCTCGCTTCCCTTGCAGATCACTTTCTTTTTGTGTCACCAATTGAAGCTTCCCTCTTTCAGAAGCTAACGCTGACTCCAGTTTGTCTTTTGAAACTTGATCTTGAACTCGAAGATGGCATTTTCTTTCGTGCTCGTCAAAGTCTCTTTCTCGAGAACCTCATCCACGCGGTTCTTCTCCTTCTCGTAGGAGTATCCGAAAAGATTGGACTCCGTATTGTAGGATCAAACCAGTCAGGTATGGGGCGCTTGATGACTCGAGGCTGTTTCATTAACGCTTCAACGATGGCCCGGCCGTTCGGTAGCAACTGGTTAAATCCTTCCTTGGTATGCTCTGCTAATGCTTCGGCTCTCAATGGACGTTGTTCGCCTTCGTCATTCCCTACAGACTCTGATATTATCGGATGGACAAGTTCGTCATTGTCACTTGCACTATCTTCTTCATCGTCACCTACATCACTATCTGCGTCATCATTATCAACAGTTTTCAGGGGATCTTCCTCTCCGTTAGCAGCCGCGTTCTCTTCTGCTTTGTCTTCCTCATTGTCTTCATCACCGTCTTCCCCACTGCCGTTGGTCTCGCTTTCGTCGCCACTTGCTGCTGAGCTGCTAGCACTATCATCCGTGTGGCCGTCGATTTCGTGCTGCGCTGGAGGGGTAGTAGAATGTCCCCTTGGTTGTATTCATCTAGAGTCCCTTTCGCTTCACCCTCGACTCGCATGACAAACCCGGTACATGCAGGGTGTCGCTCTGAACTTGACTGGATGCTAGCTCGCACAGTTTCCTGGAAATGAACGTGGATGACGGCCTTGATGAACAATGGCCACTGTACAATCTCCCGCAAATCAACACCATCGATAGATGCAAGCAAATGCAGCTTAAGCTCGCACAGTGCGACAGCTTTCTCCCTCAACTCACACTCGGTTTTATGTTTTCTGGCAAGTAAAGCCTCTGCAGACGGCGAGTCGTCCTCGTCATCAATCTCCGCCGTAATTTCTTCAGGTTCACTTCCACCTGCGTTGCTATCTACATGCAAACTTTCGATTTCAAGTTCCAACTGCCGCAGCAGGTCTTCAAGAATTGCAACATCCTTGAAAGTCGGTCGGCTTGACGGTGTGCATCGGACACATCAGTGAGATGAACCTGTCCGTTGCCACTCGCCCCCACTGCTTGTTGTTTTCGAATCTTGACTAGGTCGGTGTACCAACGCAGGAATTCAATCACACGAACTAAATCCCAATTTTGACAGAACGCAAACACCTGCGAACGCTTGGCGATATCGGCACTAGTACGTCTCACACCAGTCACCCCATTGTCGTTCGACGCCAAGTTGTTCTCGAGAAGGACTCCATTGTCACTGAGCAGTGCATCCTGCTCAAGATACGTCGACAGCTCGGCGCCCATATTTTCCGACCAAAATCAGGGCACGATATCGAATCTTTACACCGAGATGTACGCACTTCCTACTGCAGATCCAATCGTGGGGGTCATGAACTCGACTTCGATGGTGGCGTGCCGAGCCGAGACAAGCTTGGGTTGAATCGAGGCGTGACGACTTTGACACCCGACTCTTCGGTTGAAAAGGCAGATACTTACGATATTCAAGACCAGCAGCATTATGGGGAGGGTTGTCGGGTCGGTGGTGATGTTCGCTTGAGTCTACCGTGCATCCGTGCGAAAGATACAGGTATCAGTCAACATCATCAATGCTTGCGTTACACGACACAATCATCGATGACCTGCATTGCGCAGCTATCAGCCAACAAGGTTTTCGTTTTGACGGTTGTTTGGTTCACCGCAGGACTCTTCGGTTGTTTACACGAAGGTCTCTTTCTACATGTGTGTGTTCACTAGAGATGGTTGGCTCTCAAACGAACGTAACTTGCTGTCGCAACGAATTTGGTTCTACTAAGACTAGACATGAGTATCGTGCGGTCGCTTATCCTTTCCACTTCTGCCATCATCACTGTTTCTTCGTGACTTGCAGTTTATGGATTTGTACTCATTTCGTATTCTCGGCTGTAGGTCACACTCAACCTCGATCTTCAAAGCGCCATTCCACGGCATGATCAAAATACGCTCGTTGTTGCTAGCTGTTGCTGCTGTCGTCGCCGCCTCTAGTGCCTCCTGTGAGGCTGCGCTACCAGTGTTTTTCTTTCATGGAGCCACGGGCAACAAAACCAACAGTGCTGTGATTGAGGCTAACCTGACTACGGAGGGCCGCACGTACACGGCTTTGGATTTCTGCGAGAAGGCATGCTCCGTCAAGACTTCGCTCTCGGAGCAGGTTCAGATGGCCATTACCCAGATCCGTGGGATTGTTGAGAAGGATACTGCGAAGTACGCCGACGGCTATCACTTCCTAGCTCACTCCCAGGGTGGCTCGGTTGCACGTGGTGTGATCGAAGAGATGGATGACCACAACGTCAACACCTTCATCAGCTTGGCTGGCGATGGCAGTGGCAATTTTACGGCCCGCAGGCGTCCGACGCCCTGCCACTTCAGGTATTGCTGACGGCTCTTGGCCCGTACGCGATTGATGCGACTGTTTTCAATTTCACCAAGTATGAGGTTGATCCGGCTACGTGGAAGGGTAAGGTTCAGCGTGACTTCGTTGAACTGGTGACTACGAACGAAGAGCTACAAGGCAAGAGCTCCATCGCCAATGCTATCATGCCGCCATTAGACAAAACTGCTCTGACAACTGGCTCACCATCGACCCATTCCTGCCCAAGGTGAGCAACCTCCAGAACTGCGGTACGGATGCCAAGTGTACGGCTGACCAAGCGCGCCGCAAAGCCAACTTCGTGAAGCTCAAAGCTGCTCACTTCTTCGCTTCTCCTCAGGACGACATCCAGGCCCCGTGGCAATGCTCTGCGCTGGGCAAGTACACAACCGTGGCGTCTGTGGACGAGATTGAGACCAAGTTCGCCGACTTGACGATCGTCGGTATGAAGGACACTGTGGAGTACACGGATGACTTGTACGGTTTGAAGACGCTGGACACTGCTGGTGGCCTCCACATTCATGAGGTTGCCGACGTGCCTCACAACTGCTGGTTGTTTGACTACACTTCGCTGGTGACGGATGTTCTGTGCAAGCACGACCCTGTGTATAGCGCCCACATCTATCCGCTGCTGGTGTAAGTGTCATGCGTTTATCGACACGACATGAAACTCGTGCATTAAATCAACTGACGCAGCTATAGAATGATATTTGAAATCTCTGTGAGATACATTTGGTGCCGATTCATCCATTCTTACCCGGTAGCATCGTTCCGATCCCGAAAACCAATGCACCAATGCAAGACGGGGCTCGAAATTCCGTTTGAGTTTCTTCGATGAATGTTGACAGTAGACATTTTGGTTTGAAAAGTTGAATACTTCACACCGGTAGTTCGCCATCTTGAACTGCACCCAGTAGACAACCGCCGGTCTCTACGAGATCAGCAGGCTGTATTTGAAAGGATCGAGAGAGTTTTGATCAGCGGTGATGCCTTATGCTTCCGATAGTTTTGCATGTTCCAGCTAGTGTCACAGGAAACAACTTTCGCGGCACCAAACGATGCTAATCACGCTGCATTGCGATCTGCGTCAATGGATCCCCTCGCGTTGATTTGCAGCTTGAAGTTCAGCTAACCAGTCATCAAAGCGTGCACTCAATGGTTCATCATAACAGCGACCGTGCGATTGGTCACTATCCAAACTCGGTGCATGCAGTACGAGATCGCGCAAGAAACTTGCCGCCATGTGGATACTTGCGGCGCTCTCTTTGCTTGTTGAGAAGCGACGTCCATTATTTTCGACGCCAACTAACGTAGCGCGGTTTATGGCAGGACATGCCAGTTGTCTACAGTTCCTCTCACGCTCAATGTGTGTACATGAACCAGCTGGAGATAGCATCCAGGGATCGGTGATCGCTGGCTCGACTACAATGTTTGCTGCAGTGAACGACTTACACTTCCTGCGACAAAGAGCACGACAATCATAGAGATCTCCAGCTTCGATCGTAATCGCCGCAAAAAGGCAAGGTGGGCACACCTCAATGCTCGTCACTCGCGAGCCACTCGCGACGGACTGTTTGGCTGTTTGAGAAGCTCTCATTCTGCAATCTTGGCAGTAGACCTCATTCGACCCCCTGTCTCAAGCCATGGTCTCCTTCCGTTCGCTGCTACTCGCTGGTGCGGCTGCCATCGTCGCCTCTGCTGCTTCCTGTGAGGCTGCTCTACCCGTGTTTTTTTTCACGGCGCCACGGGCAACAAGACCAACGGCGCTGAAATCGAGGCCCGCCTCGTCGCTGACGGCCAAAAGTACACTGCGCTTGATTTCTGCCAGACCTCATGCTCCGTCAAGACGGCACTCTCACAGCAAGTGCAGATGGCTATCACTCAGATCCGCGGCATCATTGCCAAGGACAAGGCGGCGTACGCTAACGGCTACCATTTCATGGCTCACTCAGGGCGGTTCGGTCGCACGCGGTGTGATCGAAGAGATGGATGACCACAACGTCAACACCTTCATCAGCATGGCTGGCGATGGCAACGGCAACTTTTTGGCCCGCAGGCGTCTGACGCTGTGCCGCTCCAGGTACTGCTGAAGGCCCTTGGCCCGTACGCGATCGATGCGACTATCTTCGACTTCAGTAAATACGAGGCTGACTCAACGTCGTGGAAGGGCAAGTTCCAGCGTGACTTTATCGAGCTCGTGACTACAAACAAAGACCTGCAGGGCAAGAGCTCCATCGCCAACATCATGACGCCCCTGCTTGCTGACGCTGCTCTGTCGAACTGGATGAGCATCAACCCGTTCCTGCCCAAGGTGAACAACCTCCAGAACTGCGGTACGGATGCCAAGTGTACAGCCGACCAAGTGCGCCGCAAAGCCAACTTCGTGAAGCTCAAAGCTGCTCACTTCTTCGCTTCTCCTCAGGACGACATCCAGGCCCCGTGGCAGAGCTGCGTGCTTGGCAAATACTCAACTGTGGCTTCGGTGAATGAGATCGAAACTAAGTTCAGCAGCTTCAAGATTGTTGGCATGAAGAGTACCGTTGAGTACACGAAGGACCTGTACGGCCTCAAGACCCTGGACACCTCGGGTCGCCTGCACATCCACGAGGTGCCCAACGTGCCGCACAACTGCTGGCTGTTCGACTACACGTCGCTGGCGACAAACGTTGCGTGCAAGCACGAACCGGTGTTCAACGCCCAGATCTACCCTTTGCTGAAGTAGATTCTGCAACTGCAAGCACAAGAACTGAAAGCATAAGCCTATCCTGTTTCGTGTCTAGACATTCAGACGAAGCGACACATGGAGTTCATGATGAATAAAGAATTTATCGTAGCTGAATATCACTAGTGTCCAGGGAGCGACTTACTTCACATCCCTATTGCTCTAAGCATTCTCAGACACGCAAGAACACTGAAGCAACGAACCCTCCTTCAAATCCTTATTAGTTGACTTAGCAATAAAATCCACGAGAAAGCACCATCCTGCGGCTCAACCTATGGTGGTTCGTCAGCAGATAATACCGGTCCATATGGAGATAGCAAACAGAGATCTGTAGATGTCGCGGGAGACCAGCAGATTGATAGTCGATTTCGACTAGAATCCCAGTTGGCAAAGCCAAGAAATGATCATGTGGAAGCTTGTTACACTCTGCGACAGCTAACACAACAATCGCTGGCAGGAAATCTCCCGCTTTGGTTGTAAACGCTTCAAAAGAGCCGGCAAAATAATGCACGCGCTGAGTCCAAGTCGGAGCGCTCGCTCCTTTCAATCTGGTCCCATTTCGCGTTTTCAACTGTTGAGCACATTTCGACTTTGACTTCCAGTCCAGAGCCCGTTTCAAATCATGTTCTCCATTCGCTCGTTGCTGCTCGCTGGTGTGGTTGCCATCGCCACCTCTGCTGCCACAACTGAGGCTGCGTTGCCGGTGTTTTTCTTCCACGGTGCCACGGGTAACGTGACCAACGGTGCTGTGATCGAGGCCAACCTGACCGCGGACGGCCGCACGTACACGGCTTTGGACTTCTGCTCGAACGAGTGTTCAGTCAAGACAGCGATATCGGAGCAAGTGCAATTAGCCATTACCCAGATCCGTGGGATTGTTGAGCAGGACGCCGCGAAGTACGCCGACGGCTATCACTTCCAGCTCACTCCCAGGGTGGCTCGGTCGCACGCGGTGTGATCGAAGAGATGGATGACCACAACGTCAACACCTTCATCAGCATGGCTGGCGATGGCAACGGCAACTTTTTGGCCCGCAGGCGTCTGACGCTGTGCCACTTCAGGTGCTTCTGCAAGCCCTTGGCCCGTACGCGATCGATGCGACTGTCTTCGACTTCAGTAAATACGAGGCTGACTCAACGTCGTGGAAGGGCAAGTTCCAGCGTGACTTTATCGAGCTCGTGACTACAAACAAAGACCTGCAGGGCAAGAGCTCCATCGCCAACATCATGACGCCCCCGCTTGCTGACGCTGCTCTGTCGAACTGGATGAGCATCAACCCGTTCCTGCCCAAGGTGAACAACCTCCAGAACTGCGGTACGGATGCCAAGTGTACAGCCGACCAAGTGCGCCGCAAAGCCAACTTCGTGAAGCTCAAAGCTGCTCACTTCTTCGCGTCCCCGCAAGACGATGTTCAGGCCCGTGGCAAAGTTGTGTACTGGGCAAGTACACGACCGTGGCGTCTGTGGACGAGATTGAGACCAAGTTCGCCGACTTGACGATCGTCGGTATGAAGGACACTGTGGAGTACACGGATGACTTGTACGGTTTGAAGACGCTGGACACTGCTGGTGGCCTCCACATTCACGAGGTTGCCGACGTGCCTCACAACTGCTGGTTGTTTGACTACACTTCGCTGGCGACGAATGTCCCGTGCAAGCACGCCCCCGTGTACAGTGCCGAGATTTACCCCCTGCTGAAGTAACCTTGCGGCTGTCTACAATGAACAACCACGTAGACGTCATGTTTGGCAATTCGGGCAAGCAGACAGT
The DNA here is from genome assembly GCA_008080845.1 of Phytophthora kernoviae. Lineage (NCBI taxonomy): Eukaryota > Oomycota > Peronosporomycetes > Peronosporales > Peronosporaceae > Phytophthora > Phytophthora kernoviae. The sequence continues at coordinate 44,977 of VKKV01000161.1, read as the reverse complement.
AGAGAGATATGACCACCTAAGAATTTAATTTGAGCAAGCGTGTCTGTCGGCCGCTTCCTCTTCCTACTGACCCTTCACGCAGATTCCAAAGCGTTTATCTTCGATTGCAACGATGAGCAGCATCGCCAGCAGTGGTCGTCGCTCAGGACGTGCTGAAGCAAAGAAACTCCTTCCAATGCGTACGTGGTGGTCTGGCCATGCATCTCTAAAAGACTGAATTTGATGCTTCTTCCTGTCGATTCCAGTGTAGCAGATCGTCTGAAAGCGACAGAAGTACGACTATATTCGAGCAACTCTAAAGAACCCCGGTTAATGATATCATCTTGGTGTTTGGCAATAGGATGCATTGCGAACCGCGCAAGCGACCATCGCACGGCAAGAAAAACGTGAAGAGGAGCTACGCCGCCTAGTTGTATCACACGGAATCGCCCAAGACACCACAGAGGGCAATCCAGTTGTCGATGGTAAAGTCTATTGCAGTTATGATGTGAACTTCCACGAACTCATTTGGCAATATCGTCTGCAGCAAAAGTTGGTGCACTCAAAGCAGTGCACGATCAAAAAGTGCGTGCCTTAATGCGGTCAATCGGTCAGCTTCAAGAACAACTTCTGGGGTTAAAATCCCAGGAAAAGAGCACCGCCGCTCAGCGTTGATCCAGGACCTCCGCACCCAACAACGTGAGCAAGAACTGATGATTGACGTGTTGAAACAAACTCTTCAGGAGAAAGCACCCGAGTTCCAGGACTCAAGAGCTCTCGTCAACGATTTCGTGCTCAAAAAACTGTTGGGGCTCCACTGAGGTTCCGACCAAAAACCCGTGAGGAACTTGAGAACGAATTGCAAGCACTTGGACAGAATTTCCAACGGACCGTGGAGAAACTTCGGCAAGATAACCAACGTATTGCTGCGCCAAAGGAAGAAATCTCGCCAAAGTGACGACGAAGACGAAAGCGAAGGAAATGGAGGCGAAAGAAATTCGACGTCCCCAACAATGGCGAAGATACTACTGGTAAGCAATAACTCTTTAATGTTGCCCCCTACCTTGTTCTTCTTCGCATTATGCAGTATGCTTTTGCAGATGCGGCATTATACGAGGAGCTTGAGCAGCTTCGAGTCGAATTGGCGTCCAAGTCAATGACTATTCATGCCCAGAGGGAGGAGATAGCAGAGCTCTGTGCCGATATCGACAAGCTGAGGGTGTAAGTATGCTTGCCCACATTGCTGAGAATATCGTGCTGACAACTCGTGTGGTAGTGTCGAAGACAAGGTTATGCGCAAGAAGCACAAAATTTCCCTGTTGCGAGAGCAACTGGGCCGCCAGCAAGCGGAAAAGGTCGAGATGGTGCATTCAAACGAGACTTTGGCGGAGAAATACGTGCAGCTTCAGGAAGAAGCGCAGTTTTGCGAGATATCAATCTAGAAGACGCGAGTGCTAAGGATGAGGAACGCCTGCAGCAGCTGGAACTCGTGCAAAATTTGCGTGCTCGAGAATTAGCACTCCAGGACGAGTTAGAGCAGCAACAGAAGAAATGGGCAAACGACCGTGACACAGTCCATCAGCGCATCCGGTTATTAGAGAAGGAAAAACAGTTTGTAGAGGATGAAATCGCTCGTGTGCGAGATGAGTCTGGATTGTTTCAGAGGAAACACGGTGCGTAGTTTGCTACGGTCGAAGGTATTCGGCAATCACGACGTTAACAACTCTCACTGTGTGATATCTTTCCGCTTGCAGGTGTCTTACAACAGGAAGCACAAGAGCTACGACTGGCAGTCAAGAGGAGAAAGACCAAAAGCTCCTTCTGGCGATCAGGGTGAGGTGGGGCAAACGTCATTTTGTGTTTTGACCAAACTGCTCGTGCTTAATATTTTGATTTTTCAGGAGCTTGAGGCTAAGATCGCCCAGATAGAAGCTCTCTCATTAGATGAGCGCGAACGTACCGTGCACGCCACGACGGAAAAACTTTCAGCACTAGAAGCTTTGGTGGAAGAGAAAACAGTCTCGATCAAGAAGGCTGATCGACAGCTAAACGCAGCCAAACTGCTGGCGCGCCAAGCAAAAAGGAGAAAGAAGCCCTCCTGCTTCGCGTGGCCAAACTGGAGGCCGATTTAGCTGGGCGGACAGCTTCCAGCTGACCTTGTCACGAAGACGTGGTACGTATGACACTGCTAACCAAACGATAAATGAGTTCAATTGATGCTGCTGCTACCGCAACCTCTTACAGATTATGTTTATACTACTTCCGAGAGCATGGCCGTCTCTTCTCGACGTCGCCGCTCTTCTCTCTCCGCGTACTTGTGTTCGAGGAATGCATGCCACCGATGACGTCCGCCCCGTGCGAAATACCAAAAGTCCACCTGCGACTAGAAGAACACCAGTGCCTAACAGCGCGTACCCTACCGTTTTCAAGCTCATTTTTCCTGATGTACAAAGCTGCTCGAGTCCAAGTAATAAGCCCGGTACGATCAAGTAGGTCATCAAAATGAAGGCGATACCCACAACTACCCACGACGCACTGAAGAACGCCACAGAGCGAGCCCAGCTCAGAATTGGACGGCGCATGAAGGCCACCGGGTAGAAGAGAATAATGCCGAAGAAGTTGAACCAGAAATGTGTCAGAGCCACAGCCACTGCATGGGAGTCGCCGACTACTAGTGAAGCCAGCAATGTCGTGCCACACGTGCCTAAGTTGGCGCCAACGATCAGCGGATACACTTGCTCGAGTGTGAAGACGCCAAGACCAGCCATAGGTGTGAGGGTGCAAGTCACAACTGTTGATGACTGCACGATAAACGTGATGATCGTGCCCGCGGCGATATTGACGTAGCCGTTGAATGCGAGCATCCTCGAAACCAACACCTTAGTGGGGCCCAAAAACACTTTCGCGAGCATCTGCACGAACCAGATGAGCGAACACGCGAGGGTAAAAAACCGATGACGACAACAGTAGCGCCCACTTGGCCATCACTCAGTGAGGTCCCCTTGAAAGCACCGCCAACGAGCAACGAAGTATCGCTTGTGCATTCTTTAGTGCCTGCAGTAATGGCATAGATAGTCTCCTTGTCAACCTGGATGATCAAGTTGGCGAACGGGTGATCACCGCATCCACGGGGCTACCAAATTCTCCACCCGACGCCTTGGAGTGTGACAGCAGCACCGAAAGCCGCTCGAGAGGGTGAGCGATGATCTCCAATGGGAACATGATAAAGACTGACCACAAATTGAACATGGTGTGCACTGCGGCCGTCTCCATAGCTCTCTGGAATCGCGAACGTGACTGGATTTGCCCGAATGCTACCACGATGCACGTTACACAGGTGCCGATATTGGCACCCATGACGATGTAGACCCCTTGTCGAACTGTCAATCCTTGCGAAGCAACCAGCGTCACCGTGATGGATGTGATGGTACTGGAGCTGTGCAGTAGTGCTGTCGATACGGTTCCGATGACGAGCCCTGCCAATGGGTTGTCGGCGATGGAAAAGGCGGATTTAGCGCCGCAGCCCAATGCCAGTATGAATCCAGACTCAATGAACTTGATCCCGACCATGAAAAAGTAGAGTGCGATCAACATCGACGCAGTGTAGACCAGTCCTAGAAGGATATTACATACAATCAACCGGCCTTTATATCCGTCTTCGTCGATGTCGTCTTCATCTAGAGGTCCTTTGTCGTAGAGAGGGTAAAGTGGAGTGTCATATTGTGCAAATTGTTGATTGGTGTAGTGTGGACTAATGTCGCTCGATCTATCGCTGAAGACGGGGTCTTGAAGTTTGTCGCAACTGTCGGGAGATAGCAACAATACTCCGACCATACCGGATGACAGGTAGCCGAGATCGGTGTGCGTTAGCCAGCAAGTTCTGCACTGAAAGAGAGCCTCTCAAAGTCTCATCTAGGTGATGTGGAAAAAAGTGCACGCCAAACTTCGTGATCACCTCCTACTCTACTGGATACCCCGCCTAACCAAACCAGGTACCGCAAAACAGGGTCTCAATTGCCGCTCCCGTCTCTGGGCATTTCAGAGATGCAGGCACTGTTCAAGTAAACAATGCTTACGAAGATAGCGATAAGATAAGTCTGAGGCCTCGACGTATTATAGCTAGGAAGGCATTAGAGAAATTTCCTACATTGTCAAAACTACGATAGGTAGCGTTGGCAACGCAGCTCGCCTCAGTTAATCGAAGAGAAGACGCAACTCGTCAGACGCTGAAGAACATGGGCAGATTCACTAGTAGGATTGAAGGAATCTCGGCGGGGAAAGTCGGTTGAAGACGGACCTGGACAGAAAACCAAATGCCATGCGCTGTCAACACAGTGGCAGCTAAGCAGACTCGCAGTGGTTGGCGAAGTATCTGATAGCAAATGACAGGGTTGCTTAAGCACCGGTAGGCTCTATACAAAGAGGGCACCACCAACCAGTGGATGCACGCTGTATTGCCACAGCCCCTCAACCAAAACATACTTTGTGGGGAAGGATCTGCAGCTGGTATCCAATACGAGACGTGCAATCGATGGTTAGTATCCAACGGATGAGCGAAAACTAGTGGATATGGATAGATTTCCACTCCCTGCACTAGCAACAACGGTCGCCAGCATGCGGCTTCGGACGGAAGAGTGGCTACTGGGAGGAACTAATATCGCCCCGCTTGAATCTTGCCTGGCATGAATCTCCAGATACTATCTAATATTCTGTTTACTAGCGTCATTTTTCGGTTCATAACTACATATTTCGGATACAAGACGCGAAGCACTTTCTCGCGACGCAGTTGGAACGCAGCGCGGATGGACATTATAGTGGACAACCTCCACGAGGACGAGGTCGTCTCCTACCCGTTGCTCCTCCTCGAAGGCCATGTAACTGCTTTCCACTCCGAAAATGTCTTTCTGGACGCTCGATTGGACCATCTTCACCGCTCCCTCTGGCCTGTAACCGTCAATGGACACTTTAAGGCAATGGTATTGCTGCCGTTCCCCGGCAATTCGCCATCACACTACGTGTCGCTAACATGGAACGTGTCTTCTGTATCGATTACAGACCTGTTATCGCACGTTACGTGGTGAAATTTCACTACCAAATTTGTTCAGACGCAAGTGTCCACAATGGCTTCGACGCTCCCCCAGGTGTGGACAATTCTGAAGCTGCAGCCGTCACAAAGGTCCGCTTCAATGCTCTTCTGCTGCAAATGGCGACTGCAGAATTATTACACGCTGCAGGACTCCCAAGAAGGACGTTTGCCATGCAGTTTGCAGCGGACGGACTGCCGGAGGTGACGCTGCTGCGATCTAGCTTCACGAACGCCTATGCGCGGTCTGTTGACGGCCAGGAGCTCATAAAGCTGGTGGAGAAAGATATTGTGGCAGCAGGGCTGGACGACCACCCGAGCTCGAGTTTAAGCACGCTGTGGTGCTGGGATGTTCACGGTACAACACCGCGACGCGCAAGGCGGAGGGACACACTGCACTTGGAGGAGGGAAAGTTGGCATCTTTGGATCTTGTGGACTGCATACGTGGCCTGCACACCTCGGAGAAGTGACGTCTTGCTGTCTCAATAATACTCGCATCGACCAGAGTATGCTGCTGGATGATAGCTGTTTCCGCGGGACGTTCTGGGCAAATTTCTCCACCGGAATCGGTGCGATGCTGCATGAAATCGGACATACATTTGGGCTTGGACATGCTACAAGTGGCATCATGGCCCGAGGCTTTGACGACATGAATCGGATTTTGTGTGTGTACGAGGCAGACCCTCGCTCTCCGCTCATGGGGTTCCATCAGGCTAGGCCTCAGGGCTGGCTAGAGCTGAACCATTCAGCGATTCGCGAAGTTACTGGACGCAACGGAGCACACTGGAATGCAGGCTCAGCTCAGTTGTTACGTCACTGTCCCTGGATCTCGGGGTTTGCTAAGCCATCACTTGTGGGCCCCACGGTGAGTTGGGATGACTCTGTGCGTGGGCCTGTTGGCTATGGCCAATACAATGGCAATCAGGTTGCGCTCCCTGAAGGCGACTCCTCCTCATCTTCTGTTGAAGAAGAGCTGGGGGTTGTAATGGTCGATGCTGGCAAATACGTGAACCGATTGGAGACACTTACACGCGCCCAACTGGTAGAAATAGAGCGCACAGAACCACTTCGCGCTGCTGGGGATAAGCACTGGTTCGTGCTTGCCGCTGGAGAGTATATTACTCGCGTGGACATCCGTTCAATGGCCTGGATTGACGGTCTCCAGCTTCACACAAATTTGAGGTCGTCCCGATGGTATGGAGGCACTGGTGGTGAATTGCATGCACTGCAAGCTGCTGAAGGATGGAGAGTGAACTCGTTCTTTGGCACGAGGGGTGATTCCTACGTGGGTAAGCTAGGTGTGCGATGCGTTCCGCTATCTTCGCCACCTCATACTCCACGCGCGCCTCAGATGAACGAAGCTAACCACACCATTCAGTCATTTTCCCAAGCAGGTAAAGCGCTGGAGGGAGGCCCAAAAGCACCATTTTCGATCACCTTGCCGATCATCGGAGCTGTTATCATCCGGTGTGCGAGGTTCATCGATTCACCCGGATCCTCTCCACTGAAGAGACTGCCGCGAGTTGCAGAGACCCCAAGGCATATCGCTCCAACGAACACGTGTTTGTACTCGCCGCTGGTGAGAAACTAGTGAAGCTCGAGGTTAGCAGTGGACATTGGGTTGATTGTCTGCGACTGACAACAACACTGCGGGTTAGTCCCTGGTTTGGCGGAGGTAGAGGGCCTAACAGTGCAGTCATGGAATGCCCAACTGGCCATCACATCTGCGGCTTCCATGGCGTGCACGGACAGAAGCACTTAGGTGCTGTCGGCGCTCTATATTGTGCTGACAAGAGGGCACAATGCTCACAGCTTGATCCTGGCCTAGGAATCTCACAGAAACTAATCCATTCACAAGAATTCTGGTTGATGAGAACTGTACCAGTCTTGGGCGAAGGTATCGCTCAACATACTCCAAAAGCACCCTTTGGGATTTTAGTCACTGTTCAAGGCAACTCAGTGATGTCTGTGCAGTCATTCGATAGTGTACAGGCATTTGACGAGTTAGCGAACCAGCTCCACTCGTCCCTGCTCAAGATCGGCAACACATACCAACCAGCACTGCGTGACTCTGGATCCCGGTGAAAGAGTGGTGCAAATCGATGCAAGTTTCCGCCCCGCTGGAGACAGCGATCCATTCACGGTGATTGATGGCGTGTGCTTCCACACAACGGCCCGCTGTTCGTCATGGTTCGGCAAGTATCGCGAGACCAGTGTCCGCTTCTTCATGGCACCAGCAGATACCAGCGTCATCCAACTCAGAGGAGCCTATACTGGAAGCATTCTGACGGATCTTACCGGCATGGTCGGCACCACTCCCGAGAATCAAAGTGTCTTCATCCCCGACGGCCGTGTCTTGACTGATTCCGGAGCATATGATGTTCGTCTGGAAGCAGCTTCACCTGTGTTTGGAATTGAAACTGCACTGCTGGTGAAGAAAAAGGATGGTGACAACCGCGATGCGCATGCTTGGCCATGGAAGCAAGGTCAGCCACCGCGAGTGTGGCGATTACCACACAAGATGCTGGAAGACCCCATTCCAGGTGCCGATCGCAAGAGTACGCTATTTCAAAAGTACATCATTGGCGCCATTGACTCCGGTGGAGCCCATGCGAAGGCTATCGCTCCAGTACATAGGTAAAACGCTGGCTGCGGAGACGAACTCTCAAACATGAGTGCCATAAAGGTAAAGTAATCACGGAAGTTTGACTTATCGCCACGCAATACATTAACATTCCAGCCAAAGAAAAATGCGGGCAAAAACCACGAGATTGAGTCTGCTATTTGCGATGATCATGCATCTTCACCTCTAATTGTCACAGATAGTTTTGTTGTTCTCTTGAGCCGAATTATTCTTGATCGGATTCGGGCGAACAGCAAATACCATTGGCATGTTCCACAAACGCCAGCGACACGGCACTCTCTCGGAAACCGTGCAGCAGATCTCGGCATTGGTCCTGGTCCAGCGCCTTGAATACGCCGTAGTGTTCGTCCGCGACTATGTCTGCGACCTCAATCGATTTTTCTAACAACGGCCGTGCTAATTCTGCCTTGGCTTCCTCCGGATAATGAGTCAGGCGCATGATAGTCTTGGCTGACTCGAGCTGGATAAAGTGTAGGTTAAACACTAATGTAGGTAAACAGCGCTGTCGGATGGTGGCATCTTGTCCGGCGTCATCTGAGCAGCCGACAAGCCACCCATCCTCGAAATGCAACGCCTCCAGCGTAGCTGCAGCAGACCGTGACACATGGAACATCAAATCTGCCAAGTAATCCTTCTCCTCACTGTACAGCGACAGCGTGTCTGTGCCAGGATTGTTGATGCAATTCCTCCAGAGGTCGTATTGCGCACTGGCCTGGATATATGTCCGCCAGCAGAGGAACTCGCGCATGGCCCGCTCAATCTCATCGTCATCGTGTAGCACTTGGGCAGCACGATGCATACTCAAGATGCCGATCGAGTCTTCTGGCAGATTCTCTTCTACTAGCTCCTTGACAGCTGCAAATTTCCCTCCATAAGGAACTGCCGCGTGAGTAAGTTAGCGCGGATTAGTGCCTCAGCTCGGTGTTCGGGATAAAAGCACAAAAATTCGATCGTGCGCATTCGTTTCCTGTCGATCTCTGTTGTCGGTACATCGGATGACAGTGGTTGGCCCTTCTTTTGTTGTTGTTCATGTGCCGCCAGGCGAAACTTCTCGCACATGCCCTCAACCACGGACTGTAACACTGTAGATAGCACCTCCATGTCAGCTTTCTCCAAAATTCGCTTCACACACAACTCACGCTCTAGACTGTCGTCAACAGTAGACAGCATTTGCACGTAAATCTCGATTGCGCCTGCTGTGGGAGACGAGACGCGTAAATTGGCACGAACTGCAGTTGACGGTGCTTCACCAAGTGCCGGATGTATAACTTCATGATCATGTGGCCCGCTTGCTCATCAAAACGCTCGCCAGTGAAACCAGCAAACATGATAAAGTGTGCAGCGAAGCGCAGGAACTGCGACGACATCTTGTCTGCCTGAGAGTTGAATCCAACTGCAGGTCCCAGTTGTATGTGTCGTCATCTGGGTTAAACAGCAGAGTGTCTAGAATACTCGAGACGATGTATTCGAACTTGGCCGTCACCAATTTGGACTGGATCTGGCGGTGTGGCTGACTCGCTTGCATGCGGACAAGTTCGCTCTGACTGCCTCGCAGCTCGTCAAATAGCAAGTCCAAGTCCACCTGATAGCGCTTCAAGTACTTGGTTTTGTCTAGCAAGTTCGAGTAATGACGCAGGTAATGAGCATTGTTGCCCACAATTAACTGCGATGACTGAACCTTAACCTTCAGCAATTTGAACAGGATCTCGTCGAGCTGCTGTTCTGTAATACCGTGTAGATACGCCCAGCAATGGTCCTCCCAGCTCTCACAAAGTGAGCTCTTTGTGATGACCTGGATGTTGCCGCTCAAGGCAGCATAAATAAGCTCCTCGTACTTCTTTGCAAGCAAGCTATCACTCTTAGATAGTTTTCCACCAGTAGCCTGCTCAGACAAACGCCAACACATAGACTTCCAGAGTGCACGGAACGGGTTCCCCACCGCTCCAATGACAAGTCTTGGCGCTCATTGGTCTCGCTGGCACCCGCAGGGTTGCCTCCCGATAGGCTTGCAGCTCTCCAGGACTCACCCAAACGGATGCATAGATCAATCGCCTCATCTACCCGTCCTGCACGAATGAATAACCACACCGCCTTCATCAACTCGGCTTCGTCCTCAGTGTCATCTGGCAAGATATGACTATCCCCACTGCGTAGTACAGCGTCCGGGTCCATCTGGATTTGATCATCTCCGGGAAAAGTCTGTTTCCTCATGAACTTCAACGTGCGCGACCCACCGGCGCCACGCTTATCACTAATATTGATTGTGCTCTCCAGTGCCATACTTTCCAGCCATGCCTTGACCGCCTTTTTGAATCTTGAAGGTCTCGTTGCGTATTTCGAGAAGACGTACTGCATCATCGTCCAGCATCTCGAAGCGCAGCTCCTCGGTCTCAGCACCTAACATCATCAAACTATCTCCGTCCGCACCATCTTGCATGCTTTTATCGGCGTGGCACACTTGCCGCAGCTCAAATAGCAATCGCCAAGTGTTGCGTTCATCACGCAGTTCCTTAATATCGTTCTGTAGCCGTTCCTGAGACATCGTACTGCCGCGAATTTTGCTACTCCCTGACACTGATGCCTCCAGTTTCTCCAACCGAGTCTGCAGCACGTCAATGTACCCAGTCAACAATTTCTCACAGTACAAATCTGAGTCTTGCACACGCTCCAAGTTCTCGTAAAATCCGCCACCATCTCTGCAAATGTGGCTTCTTCCGGATGCACATGACGCGAGAACAATTGTCCTCTCGCTGATGGCACTGTACTCAACGACAGCGAGCGGTCAAAGGTCGCCAGCTGCGTCATCACTTGATCTCCCTGCTCTGCTCCGACCAGTTGCTGCTGCGTTGCATACACTGACGATATGGACGATATGGACAACTTGGGGTCTGGACGTTGTGTCCTCCTGCCGTCAAAGAGCTTTCCACCTCCCCCAAGAAGCTACTCTCAGTAGAGGTAGGAGCCTTGACAATATGGATCGCTCCATCGAAGCCCATGCCGCAGTCCACCACGAGCCAAGCGTCCTCCACCAACTGTCCTCCAAACATAACTCTGGCGTCTCTTGTAGCTAATCCCAGCTCTCTCTGGGAATCTCGACGCTCGCAGAGAGCATCCTTCAGGTCCCCCTACAGTCGTAAACCTAGGGTCTACGTCAACAAACTCCACAGATTGGTCAGGGAAGACCCCTTTGACATGAACAAGTCCTCGACGGACAGAAGGGTCCACCACGGGGTCTACAAGTCGTTTCTGGTCGTTCTCTTTGTGCTCATCTCGCTGATCTGCCACATCAATATCGTAATTCATCTCTAGACGCCCATTGGACGTCGAGAATGCGCCGCTGGAAGCTGAAAGTGGAAGGAGTCGGAACTCAAAGCGAGCGACTCGGGGCTTCAAACCCAGTGCTGAGAGGAGGTCTAGGGGCTGGAGTCTCGCCCAGAGACGCTAAGAGACTCAGCGACTGGTCTGCGTTGTCGATCAAACGCTGTACAGCTGCGCTGCGGCGCGACGCGTCACCAGAGGAGCGTCCCGCCATGAGGATTCTAGCTGGGGATCAATGGACTGCGCTGGGGGAAGTGCGAGGCAAACTAAGTGCGATACGCACCTAACAAAAACTAGGTTCGAAACGCACATAATGATTATCAAGTTCGATGCGCACATGACGATTGCTAAGTGCGAAACGAACTTAAAATAATTGTGTCTCTCAAATTTGAACTGTCGGTACAATGTACCCATGCTGTATTTTGGTCACCATGCGATTTCTGTTGCTCCATGATACCTTACGTGCACATAGTGGCATGGTTCTCCATATCTACTGTTCTTGGTCGTCACTTCAGTGTATTCTCCGCGCAACGACTACAAGAAGCTCCCTTGGTGAGGTCTTCTAGGTGTATTCATTTTCTTGTGGTAGTCATAGTTCAAATATGATATCGCTTTGTAGAGGTTTTACCGTGGCATTATTATCCATCCATCACATACGCCCTTAGCTTAGATAGACATCGGTACTAGTGTTCCCCCTATTGACCATGCAGCTCCTGATCGGCAAGAAACCGGGCGACGAGGAGCTCAAGTGTTTCTAGCTCTGTCCCTTACAAACACCAAGTTCACGGTGGGATCTGCCGACAAGAAGTACGCCAGTTGCGGTCCTCAACTGTCTGTAGCTCCTGACACAGACTTGATCTTCTCAGCCAACGCTGTGGTGCGCTACATTGCCGCGTCCGCTAATCAGTTGCAGAGCGAGGACTTGGCAGTCGACGAGTGGATCGAGTGGGAGGCCAATACGCTGGCCCCGTGGCTGCGTGTGGCCAAGGCTGGCAGCAAGAAGAGCGACGAGTTGGCGCAGGAGCTCCTCGCTCTACTGGAGGCCAAGGAAGAAGCTCGTCCCAAGAACAGCGGGGAGTTGCAGTTTCTCTTCGGCTCAGAGCTGACTCTGGCTGATGTGGTGGCGGGCGTCACGCTGCGTGCAACTTTCAAGCTCGTGAAGGAGCAGAAGGAGGAGGCCGCACTGCTCCAAACCTTCCGCAAATATATGACGCAGCTCTTCGCGCGTGAGGACGTGACCAAGGGTGTTGCTACAATGAAGAATGCAGGCAAGACAGCTAAGAAGGGTGGCAATTCTGCTGCGGCGGCTGCCCTGCTGCCCCTGCTAAAGCTGTGGTGCGATCAACGTTTAAGTTGGACGACAAGTTGGCTCAAGGTCTTACCTACCACAACATCCTGGAGGTGGTGGAGCAGATCTTTGATGCAGCTATCAAGGCGGCGTACCCTGGAGTGAATGTTTCTGTGGAGGTCACCCGCACTAACGTGAAGAACGCCAAGTTCGGAGACTACCAGTGCAACTCGGCCATGTCCATCTTTACGGCACTTAAGGGCACGCCCAATGCGGCACGCTCTCCGCGTGATGTGGCTACCACGATCATTGCTGCCATGCCCGAGACGCCAGTACTGGACCGTCTCAGCGTTGCGGGTGCTGGTTTCATCAACGCCTTCCTGACCAAGACGTTCAGTGAGGCCCGCCTGCAAAATGTGCTGGTGAACGGCGTGCAGTCGGCACCGCAAAAGAAGCAGAACATCGCCGTGGATTTCTCGTCACCTAACATCGCCAAGGACATGCATGTGGGTCACCTCCGATCCACGATCATCGGTGACACGATGTGCCGCATTCTCGAATTCCAGGGCCACAACGTGTCGCGTTTTAACCACGTTGGTGATTGGGGTACCCAGTTCGGTATGCTGATTTGCCACCTCACGGAGACGTATCCGACCTGGGAGACGGAGATGCCCAATGTGACGGACCTGACAAAGCTGTATAAGGCCGCTAAGGAGCGCTTTGACGCTGACGCCGAGTTCCACGAGCGCTCGAAGGCGCAGGTGGTGTTGCTGCAGTCCGGTGATGAGAAGTCGCGCAAGGTGTGGACGACGCTGTGCGACATCAGTCGCCGTGAGTTCCAGAAAGTGTACGACCGTCTGGGTGTATCGTTGAAGGAAATGGGCGAGTCGTTCTACAATCCCATCATTCCGAGTGTGCTGGATCAGCTGCGCTCAAGGGTCTCATGGAGGAGAGCAACGGTGCTGAGGTGGTGTTCACAAAGGTGTACAAGCAACCGTTCCTGTTGGTCAAGAGCGACGGTTCATACCTGTACGCCACGACTGATATCGCTGCGCTCTGGTACCGTCTGCACGAGTTGAACGCCGATCGTGTGATTTACTATACAGACTACACACAGAAGGACCACTTCAACTTGCTGTTCGAAGTGGGTCGCATGTCAGCATCTACGACCCGACTAAGCAGCGCGCCGACCACGTGGGCTTCGGTACGGTGAACGACGAGTCGGGCAAGAGATTCAAGACGCGCTCGGGTGAGGTTGTGCGCCTGGTGGAGTTGCTGGACGAGGCCAAGGCCCGCATGAAGACGCAGCTGGTGGAGCGTATCGAGGCCGGACAGACTTCACTGCCCATGGACCAGGTGGACGCTGCCGCTGAGAAGCTTGGCTATGGTGCCGTGAAGTACTTCGACCTGCGTCAGAGTCCCACGTCCAACTACATCTTCAGCTTCGACCGCATGCTGTCAACAAACGGTGACACGGCTGTGTACCTCATGTTTGCGTACGCGCGTTTGTCGTCGATCATTCGCAAGTCGGGCGTTGACATGGCTGTACTTGTGGCTCAGCAGCAGAAGGAGGGCAACGTGTTGAAGCCGGAGCACCCGACGGAGGTTGCGCTAGCCATCGAGCTGCTGCAGCTGCAGGACGTGATCGCGTTCATCAACAAGGACCTGAACTCGAACCGGCTGTGCAGCTACCTGTACACGATCTCGGAGAAGGTGCAGACATTCGCGACTGCCTGCCGTGTGTTGGGCAGTGAGGAGCAGAGTAGCCGTCTGCTGCTGTGCGATGCCACGGTCAAGGTCATGAAGACGTGCTTTTCGCTGCTGGGCATTGACCCTCTAGACCAAATCTAAGCTGGATAGCTAGACTTGACAGGTGAAAGGGGTTTGTTCGGCTTGCGACGAGTGTGGTGAAGCGTGAATGAATGGAATGAAGCTCAATATTTGATTAGGAACGTTCTAACTTGTGGCCATTTCAAAGATTTGTTGCAAAGGCTCTAATATGCAGAATTGGGTGGACATGTAGGCAAAAGTACATCGTGACGCCAATCGGCGTCCTCTAGGTTGTGGTAGTGTACTGTAGGCCCGTGTCGGTCTCGAGTACTGTGCAGTCTGACAGGATGAAGCGTAGCGAGTACGCCGATAGTCGCTGCGGCGCCTCGGAGGCATCTTCCATGTCTTCATCTTCGTCCATGGGTGTGGCGTCATCGTCAGATGCAGCGGCGATCACAGCCGGATCCAAAGGCTGATCGCCCTTGTAACTCGGTGCCGGCAGCGTCGGCACGTCGGCATGTGAGATCTGCAGCTCGGACGGCACTTGACCGCCGACCAGCTCCAGATACTCCGTCGTAAGCTGCTTGATTTTCTGCTGGATGCGAGCCTTCTGCTCCGGGTCCGACACGTGTGCCATGAACTTGCACAGGTGCTGGATCTTGATGAGTTTGGATGAGACTTGACGGTAAGGCCACCGCTGAATCTGTTTCCTGCGGCACACGCTTGACCACCGCCTCACAACTACCGAGTCGGCGAGCAGCTTCTCGCAGCGGCAGGTGATAATACTTCTGCAGCTCCGAGAGTTCAAAGTCGGCGCTTGTGTTGCTAGTCATGGTTGAAGGTGCCGGGTGCTTTTTGCTGGTGTTGCAGGTGCTGAAACGGGCTGTCTTAGATGCAGTGGGTGCTTTGGGGTGAAGGCAATTTGAGAAGTGAAAGCATATACGCCGCGCAATTCCGTACGAGATGCGTGTGTGTTGTGAGCAGGTGGGTAAGGCGTGCGGTGGAGCGTCCAACAGACAGGAGCAAGCAGCAGAAAGTGCGCCACGTCGTGTGGAGCCGTGAGGAGCGCGTGTAGAGTACCGGTAGTCTTTGGTCGATGACGAGTACGAGTGTGTGAGAGGAGGACGTGGGAAGTTGAAGGACGGGCTCCGCTATCCTTCTCGTGCCAATCGGTGGTGATCGTGACGCAGTTGCTGGTGGATTTCTGGAGTTGTCTGTACTGCGGGACGGACGATCCGACGCGTCGTGCGACGGTGAGCTCGATTCAATTCGATTGATTTCGCCGCTACGAACAAACGCGCCCCGAGACGATCACACCGTGGCTCAGACGATCTCGGCCGTCCGTTGCGACTGGCTGATCGTGGCGTAAGAATCCTGCACGAGCGAACGCCTATCTGACAACTAGCTACATGGTGCAGGAACTCAGCAGCTCCACAAGCCCCACAGCTCCGCCGGAGCAAAAAATTCAGCGGCTGGTTCCACGACCGAGTAAGCCGATAGCCGCTTGGTTCACTGTTGTTGACACGCCGCACGCTGTTGTGTCGTTGTTAGAAAATAGTGCAGCGCTTCAACTGCTGGAAGAATACGAACGCTTGTGAGGAGAGAGACAGGCAGCGCACCGTTGGTGCGCTTGCATGTAACAGTAACAAGCAAGTGAACTAAATCCAGCGCTTGAACTACAGGCTCGATGCCACAGTGACTTCATACGTGCACTGCAGTCATGAATGCGTCGTGCGCCACATTGACCGCAGCCTTTCGGCTGACTAGTGGGTCAGATGCGTGTCATGAGACAAACGCCGAACCGTTTCGCTTCGAGTTCAACGATCTTTCTAAACTTCAGAGAGCTGGTTCACTCGCACTGTCTAACTGGCTGCTTCTGCCAGCCATTTTCCAAAGCCCTCTCAGATAGAGTGTCGAGATGGTGGTTGGGCGCCTGACTAGCTGCATTGTACAGTATGAGTGCCCGGTGCAGTGCTGTACACCGAGCCTGGAGCTCGGAGCTCGGAGCTCGGAGCTCGGAGCTCCTCCTCTTTAACGCCGCGATCGTGGATCGTCGTCGTCGGATCTAGTGGCGTGTTGCTCAGTCGCGTACACAGCCAAACGATCTGGAGAGTCCCAGCCACAGATCCGTCTCGCCATCTGCCACGGGCGTGTAGGTGGCGAGAGGCTCTCTGCGATCGGCCACGGCGCTGTACAGCGCAGCGGAGACAATCATGGCTTCACTTCGCTCGTTGTGACGCTGGAGCTGCAATAGGACGATACTTTGCATGAGAAAAAATTGTCAACAGCAACAAAAATCCGTGAGTTTTTGTCGTTTGCAAGCAATAAACTTACGTGAGTGCAATGTTATGACATCCAGCTCTCACGACTGCCCTGTGCTCCGGCTCCGGAGTCTGCTCGCCCACAAACCGCCATGGGGAGGCTATCGCTGCATACGCACGTTACGTGCAGGCGACTACCAAAAAAGAACCGTTCCATTTCAATGGTGGGCTCCAATACCAGCCGTTCGAGTGCTTCAACTCGGTGGGTCCTGTAGCTCAGCTCAACGCCTCATTTAGGACAGCGGTCGCATGTGCTGCCGCCAGCTCTTGTGTGTGTTTTCAGCAATTGGGCCTCTCCTCGCCGCATTTTGATGGAGACGAAATAAAAGGTCCAGCGGCAACAACCGAGTCAATCGCCACATCGCCAACAGTTGGACGGAATAAGATCGCCGCCGGGTCCCGGAAAATTGCGAGGAGATTTATCCGGAGTGCCGAGTAATGTTGCAGGGTTTTGAGGGCACTCCTGATATATATCCAAATTGCAATCTGCCAACAGTGAGTAAGCGCATCTTGTACTGCGCCATCTGCGCTCAGTATATCGTGTTAGACGTAAGGTGAGACACCGTACAGTACTTGCAACGACCGGAGGCGAATTGTCGATACCGTACTGGTGCCATTGTCCATGGCCTCCAGCTCCGGCGTTTCTTGTTCAACGCTACGCTATGGCACGCCAACGGCAGCTGTCGGCGCCGTTTTTCGGTGGCAAATCCGACCGGCTAGTAACTCGTGGCGCTCGCGGCACTCTACAAACTGCGTTGCTGTTGACGGCCAGGCCAGCTGCTTCCTGCAAGGCCGTTAAATAGACGGGATTCTACTAGTGACACTGTTGGTGGCGACGCGCTTTGAATGGTCAGGAGGCGTCCGTTGCCGGCGCGAACGAATGAGCTCAATCTGACACAGGCTTGAAATTCCGAGGTACTGGTATCATTCTCTGCGAAACCGCTTTTGGCCTCGCTGCTAAGATACTACCGCGTTGCAAATCCCGCGTGATGTAGCTTTCTTGGCTGTCGAGGACACAGATCCACAGATCCGCGGTCGTCCTCGAAGCAAATAATTGAAAGAACTACAGTGCGTGTTTTCGGGAAGCAAGGCAGGTGCTTCAACAAGTATCATGGTACGTGTAGTTGGACTTGGTTGGCGCTTGGTGCGAGGGTATGTCTCTGTGTTCGTCTTCCTTCGATGCTCGAGCAGTCGCGAGAGAAAAATGCAACATGAGGCTCAGCTGTGCAACTTTTTAAAATATGGTCGGGTATTAGCTCAATGAATTTATTCAGCAAACGTTGTGTAAGGAACACGTTCACTTCACTCTAGTGCGATGATTGCGTTGAGGTTGAACCTCGTAACAAATTCCGAGGCCGTATCTCGATCCTAGCGAGTGCATCGATGTCAGAACATCCAAGACCTTTTATCGCATAGCAAACCAGACTGCCTACCTTGCACTTGAAGGTAGCTTGGAAGAACCTCCGTGCGAAGAGCAGTACGAACTCGCAGAGGAAGAACGTGTCGGTGCCGTATTGTAACCCGTAGAAATATGCCTGCAACACATTTTCTTTCTGCTCAATTGCCACAACGTGGAAGCCTCGGGCCGATAAGTGTTGATCCACGTCCGATCGGCTGGGCTGGTTCGTAAAAGTACAAGAGAATGCTCCCCTATTAGGTCATGCACAGGTCAGTTCATCGGATAGTCAATACAAGAGTCCTAGGCATGCAACTGGCAGAATCGTACGTGGTCTCCATCTGCTTCCAGTACTGCCAAAAGTCTGGTGCTGACAAGTTCGCCTCTGGATCCATCAAGAAGACGGGGGAGGCGAACGGGATTTGGTTCAAGTAACTCTCAGTTTCCATGGGCGGGGTTGTTGCTATGATGGCACGCGGTGTTGAGATCCGAGGAGAAGCCGGACGTGCACCAGACTGCTGACGTACTGGTCGCGGGGAATCACCTTCCATTGCGAGTTGCAACTGATTCATCGTGGCAGCGCTCGCTGCGATAACTCTTGAACTTTGGTTGGCACTGTCATGCGATCGACTCTTTCGCTGGGCTACTGGTCCTTTACTCCCTCGTGGGGATACGTTGACAGGCTTGATGGCGGCGGCAGCTCTGCTGTCACCGTCCGAGTCACTTTCGCCGTCATCACTGGAATCACCTTTCTGGAGATTTGTTATGTCGGAGAGAAACTGCTCTGCGTGAAGCAAGATACCAACATACTCGTATTAGTGTGTTCGACAGAAATACTATCATGCCATTACAAAAGTCATACCCAAAGAACTCGTCCGCTTGCGAGCCTTTGCGATGAATCGTACGAAGCAGCCAAGGCGAGACAAGGAGGTGTATCTTGGAACCAGTAAACAAAACACTCGAGGTATGAAGTTAGCAACAACAACAAACAAAGAAATTCGAGTGGATCAATGGACGTACAGCAACCATCACGAGTGTTGTGAGGTAGATCAGATTGGGACCAGAAGCTGTAATGTACTCCACCTCCACCAGCCCAAATGCAGAAAGAGTCGCGATACCCAGCCAAAGAGCTACATTTGCAAGCCCATGCAGCAATCCGTCAGTGTGGAATACACATGCCAAAGCAATTGCTATGAACTCAACCTATTGCCCAAGACCCGACTCCAAGACCGAAAAAGGTGCGCACGTGCATGATCAAGTGGTTTCCGTCCTTTTGCAATTTGCGCCACTTGCCGTCGACGTAGAACCCGTGGGCACTAAATAGCAGAGAGACGACTCCATAGACGAAGTACAAGTTGCGCAGGCTCAATCCGCCGTTGACTTTCTGAAACCTGAGTATCGTGGATTGGTACGATCGAATGACCTGTAAACGCAGTAGGTCACAGAACAGTGATCATTAGGTAGGACATCACAACAAAACAAGCTAGAATCTCGAAAATGTTAGCGATAACTAACCCCACCGAGGGTGATTGCAACCACCGCTAAAAGGCCGATAATCACCCCAAGGATCACCAGACGACGACGAATTTTCTTAAGGATTGAGCGCTTCGTTCGTTCATACTCCTCTCGCCGGATTTCCACCACCTGGGCGCCTCGAAAGTCATGGCGAAAGTTCTAATAGACAAGATAGAGCGTCAACCTGGTTCTGAAGGTCGGCTTCAACATCGCTTCAGCTTCAGCTTGGCAAGCCATCGGAGTTACACCAACTACTTACGTTTGGCCGCATTACAGACCCTGACCCCATAGTGGACAAAGGAAGTGTCTTGGCTAGAACTCAGCAGAGAGAAAGAGAGTGGTGTAAACTCTGGCACTGTGAGCTAGCGAATCACTCAAGTTGACTATTTTTGTATGCAGCATGGAAGCAAAGCGAAAAAGCGACAAAAAGAATGGAAAGCTGCTGCCCGTGTTCTATCTACAGGCCATAAACCCATGTGCGTTCTGGCCGAGTATTCCTTCACCTTCCCTGTCGTTTATTTCCTGGCCTCGATGATTTTAACCTTGGCCTTCCGGGTCTTCTTCGGCCGACCAATATCGATCTGGTTGCGCTTGTGCAAACTGTCGAACCGGTCCAGCAGTGGGTGGCCCTTTGGCTTCAGTGTACGCATGTTGCCAGTCAGCTCCTCCGAGAATGAGACCGGCGTTTCCCGTTCCAATTTGCTGTAACAGAGTAAAGTACAAACTGTCAATACACTGAAGCATTCCAGACTTTCTAGTAAATTGGACTTACACATGCTTTCCGCCAACACGGACAAGAGGCTCGTCCTGAAGCTTTTGCTCCTTCTGCAGCTTCTTCAACTCCTGCTTCTGCGCCGCAGACTTCTCACTCTTCACGATGGACTGGAGAATGTGCTGCGAACTGCAAAATCAATCGTAACCATAAGTTAACTATGATCAGAAAGCCATTAATTTTGGTAGGTGGGTAGGACGTACGCGTTGATCTGCTTGATGATAGACTTCTCACCACGTCGTGCCTGGTGCTCCATCTCCATCTTCTTGTGGCGCTCACGCTTGTTACGCATAGTGCGTGTCACCTTGGACGGAATCTTGCGAGGCTGGTTAGCCAAATCATCACAAAACAATAAAACATCAGCATCAACGACACTCAACCGCACCCAATTCAAGCGCCAAGTTACCTTCTTCGTAGCACCTTCCTCGTCAGATGAATCCGACCCCTCCTCGTCCTAAAACAACACATAGCACCCCATCTTCAGTCTTTTTCCGCAACAAACACAAGTCCCAACCAAGTCAGCAGTTTCTGAACGTACCGACGAGACCATCTTAATGTACTGCAGCGTCTCCTCCGACAGTCCCTTGGCCACCGGCTCTGCCGACTTAGCCTTCTTCTCCTGACGCTCCAGCTCTTGAGCAACAGCCTCAGCCATGACGTCCTGATGAGTCTCAAAGTCCGGGTGGTACGACTGTCCTGCAGCCGCCACCTCCACCGTCGGCACCTTGTACTGCGTCGACGGGGCGCTGCGTTTGCGTCGCTTGATCTTCTTAGCTACAACAGGAGCCACATAGGCGTCCAGCGTCTCATTGGCTTCGTCTTCCTTGGCAGCGCCGTCCTGATCCCAGAGATTGCTGTTCTTCTTGCTCTTCTTGGGCTTCGCAGAAGGCTCCTGAGTCTGAGACTGCTGCTGCAGCTTCTTCACAGCCAGAACTTCGCCTACGTTCAGCTTAGAGGCATCGAACTTGCGCGTATTGGCCAGAATGGGGTCCTTCTGCAGTTTCTGCAGTTTCTGCTTCTTGGTCACAGGAAGAACCACATCGCCACCCTTGCTGTCGATCTGGAAGAGCTGCTCTGCCTCCACGTGCTTGAGCTTTTTCCTCTGCATCCTGCCGGATACTCTCCTCCACTTGCGCGCCGATGGCCTTGACGCGCTGCTGACGACGACGTTTGCTGCTCACCATTGCGATGGACAGTTGACTATTGCTGGATGACACAGCTCGCCGCGCCCAGTTATTTTATAACCTCACTTTATACAAACAATTGATTTTGACTTGAAATCATTATGAAGATATATGGCCAAATCTGACCATAACTGACTTTTTCTGATACAAAAGTTAGGTTATCGACCGTTGTGGCTACAATGGTAAAACCAACGTCAACGTGGCTCAAACGCATTATCGATCATGTAGAATACAGTATATAGGCCACAGTGTGATGTGGCTCGAGTTGCTACATGATGGCAATCGCTTTCACCGACTGCCACCTATTTGACAAGCGCGTGCTGCTCAATTTTCCTCGTCTTCGGCGAGCAAATACTGGTGCATGGCATCCTCTGACTTGCAAAAATGCCAGATACTTGGCGTCGCCTGGAACACATCCACCGACTGATTGAGCGTCCTCAGCTTTAGACTAATGTCCTCGATAAATCCCCACGAGCTCTCCTATAATAGAGTAAGTAATCAACAGTGAGGTTAGATCTCTCTGCCACGTCCAGCATGACTTAAAAACAGTGCGACTCACGTAGATCGAGGTCTCCAGTTCAATAGCGTCTTGGCAGAAATCGGTCGCTTGCTGCAATACGCAACGTTTTACTTTTGTTAGCATAAAGGCTGCCAATAGGCCCCAACAAACCATCATCCGACCAACCTTGATGTCGAGGTCAAGCCCCTCGCAAGCAGCGAAAGCAATAGCCATTTCTTCGCGCTTCTGGTTCATTATCTCCAGACATGTCTTGAGGTTGACCACTAGTTCTGATAGCCCGCCAAGCTGCTGGCTTTGGCCTGGATATGAACACACACATAAAAAGCAAAGTCAGAGCACCAATATCAACCACCCAATAACGGGTATTCATCAGTCACGTACGGCTGAGCATGATGCTAGACGGAGTGAGAGCAGCAATGCCCGACAAGAACAGACTCTTTCCTGCGAGTGAAATGGGCACACTGAGGCCACTGGTCGCAGGTGCGGCGACTACCCAGCAACCCCCACGACGGCACCAGCCACCACTCCGGCTGCGCCAGCAGCAACGCCCGTGCCGCTAAAGTCCGCCGATCGCCCTCGCATATGCAACAGCGTAATGGACTGCACCATGAGCTTTGTACACTCTGTCGTGAGGTCGTCCAGTTCATCCAAACTCTCTTGCATCTCAGACACCATGGACTGCGAGGTCTGCGCCATACGCGTCAATGCCCAATCTGCTCGACGAGCATTCCGTTTCTCCTCATTCGCATCTTTAGCTAGTAAAGGAGGGATCACCGCTTCTCGCAGTTTACTCAAATAGTCCGTCAAAGTCGCGATCTCATTCGTACACTGTGAGAACATGAGATTACTCTGCTCCACGTGCGTTTGACTGCGTTCCACAAGCTCCCCACACTTGGCTAAAGTGCTATTCGCCAACTTGACCAACGTCCGTAGTCGGTTCGAGAACTTGAAGGCCTTCTGGAGCTTGTGCACACAGTCCTGGAGCTCTTGAAGCTGCTCTTCTTCCGTCTCCACCACGAGCCACTCGGCTCTCAGCACTCGCTCCGAGTCATCAGGCGTGAACGCTTGTTGCATTTTGTCCACGAATTGGTCCAGTCCCACGCCTTGAATCCCCTTAATAATGGCAAGTCGACTGGTCTCGAAGATGTCTGAACTTGTGCGTTTCTTCTCTATGGGGACGACTGCATCGTTTACCGAGACGTATGACTTGGCAGATGGAAGGTCTTCAGTAGTGAAGCTCCGTTGAGCTGCAGGTGGGGGAGAGAACTTGCCGCTGCCATGACGCACGAGCACCAGGTCGTCGCGAGACTCCTCCTGGCCTACACGAGTGTATTTGGTCGAAGATGGTGTCGCCATGGCGTGTCACTACGATAATGAGCGAGAACTCAGGTGGGATGATGTAAAGTCAATTGACCCGCGGGCTAATGTTTAGAATAAATACAAAATTTTGAACCCATGGGATAATGTATTTGTCCCGCGGGTCGACTCGATTTCTACCATTTAGAAATTGATGGATCTGTATGCAGACCTGCCGCTGGCCAAGGGCGCCAAGACGTCGTCTGCGCTCGATGCAGACGGCAAACCCAAGGCCTCTCTATCTACTAAGAGTTCAGGTATGTTAGCTATCCCTAAAATACCAGTCTTAAGTCCATTAACGCGTTGTTTTGTTCTTTAATTTGTTGCTGTCTTTTTACATTCTCTTGTAGTATGGGGCAATACGCCTTTAATGGTGCCGCAAGCTGCCAAGGCCAAAAGCAACTCGAGACCGACGCCTGTGGTCACCAGTGTAGGGGTTTAAGAGGCTCGAAATGGGACCAAACACTCGTCACTGATGACGTTTCTATTGTGAGTAGAGCACGACGATGCTGCCGAGTGCTTTGGCAGCAGGAAGAGCCAAGAGTCCGTCGACTGCAGGCATCTCGCTGGCCTTTAAACCTGCGTCTGTGACGAGGAGAGCAACACCGATGAGTCAAGTGTTCCAGAAGAAGGCAGAGGAGAAGACCCAGGGTCTGGGTCAAGGTCAAGGTCAAAGTCAAGGTTTGGGTCTGGGTCAAGGTCTGGGTCAAGGTCTGGGTCAAGGTCAGGTTCAGCCTCGTGCTGTGGGACTTGGTTTGGGGTTCACTACAGTGATGGAGGTTCGGGTGACATCAGCACAAGAACATGAGAAAGAGACTGTGAACAATGCTGCGATGGGACCACAAGGACATTTTTCAGGCCACTTACCGGGATGAGTATCACCCTGCACGACCTAATAGCTACGAGGTGTACTGCAAGGAGAGAACGGAGAAGAAAAAGCTAGAACAGGTGAAGAGGGAGTTGAGTCGACGCCAGCGGGAACAGGAGAGAGAGGTAACATTGTATTTCTGCAGGACTAGGGAGCGGTCTCGAGCCCTTGGCTGAGTTTTTAATGCTGTATGCTTGTTGGGTATTTACTTGTTCACTGCAGGGTAAGCGAGAGCGCGAGAAATTAGCGAAGGATGTTGCCGAAGGCCGGGCTCCTGATGCAGCTGCCGGTATCGGCCGGACGCGGTCGTGGCATGACTGTTCCAGCGTGGATGCGCAAGAAAATGTTCGTCACTAATGATCTCCCGTTGGGGATATGGTCTGCGTGATATCTCACTAATCATGTATGCTTTATTCAGCGAGGAGAATGCTGCAGTGGCACAGCCAGAGAGCGAGCGCGATGTCGATCGAGAACGTGGTCCACAAAAGGTAGAGATGGATGCAACTTCTTCAGAGGGGCAGTTTGAAGATGCTGCTGAGCCACGAGGAGGTCTGGGATTTTCAAGCAGGGGTGTTGGCTCAACTGCCACTTCTAGTTCTTCATCGACGGTATTCAGTGGATTTACGCGACCCTCAACGACCAAAACAGACCGTTCACCTCGCCATCGTGAAGACAGCAGTTCATCAAGCCGACACCAATCGCACAATGTAGCGCTCGATGAGTTTGGGCGAGAGATTCGCCATGATTTAAAGCGAATGCATGACCATCAACACAGTGATAGACAGGTTGGCCTCGACACGAGCATGGACGGCTACAACAAGTGCAGTAGTGGACGGGATCGTGACAATAGGCACGCTTCTAGTGAGAAACGACGCCGCACGAGCGGTTGGGATAGCCGAGCACCCACCAGAACATCATGCAGTCGAGTTGTGCTCTTACAGGTGAGTGTCAGCTTCATCGCTTTCTTTGACTTGTCGATTGACCCTGCTTGACTTTACCCTACCTATGAATGGTCCTGTCAGAATATGGTTGGCCCTGGTGAAGTTGACGACGAATTACAGGACGAGGTGAAAGGCGAATGCGCTGGGAAATACGGTCCCGTGACGAAATGTGTGATATACGAAGTGACTGGGAGGGTCTCGCCTGAAGAAGCAGTCCGGATTTTTGTTCAATTTAGAAATGCGGAGGACGCTGCAAAGGTAACAACGATGATAATTTGCGACGTCGTTAGTTGGCGTGAATAATGCTCACATCACGTGTTTTACCTCATTGAACAGCCTTTGCAGATTTGAACGGACGATTTTTGGAGGCCGTAAGGTGAAGGCGGTGTATTACGAGGAAAGCAAGTTCGAGCGGATGGACCTCACTAACCAGTAGAGATGACGAAGGTAGTCGGCACACAAATCATGTAAGTGCATTCTTCATGCAAAACAGTGCAGATAGTGCATTCGATTAACAATGCGTTGTATTGAAAATGCATCAGAAATGTTGTGAATCACGGCTGTACTGTGAAAAGATTGGTCTTGGACCGTCATAGGAGAGATAACTGCCGTGGTGCGATGCATAATGAAGAGTTTCGGGCCTCCACCGATAGCAATAGGAAGACAAGCCCCCGCTATCCTTTAACTGACGTTGGACCTGGCCAGCATTCCTACGCTTGAACGTGCATTCTCACCAACACCATCAGATTCGACTTGGTGTGTAGTACTTCGTAGGTGGTGCTCTGGCGGTGTCTGCAATCGCAGGAGTGATATTTGCTCTGTGGTGTTGTATCCATAAGATTGCGACGTGGTGGGCGGGGAGTTGATCACATGTCCGAGCCTTCACCAATTTTACTGAGCTCATGGTACTACACCGAAGGCACTGGCCGTGCTTTCGTTGGAAACAAATCTGGAGGCTCGTATAATTTGTTGAACGGCAGTTCAAATGCAGCAAAAAATACTATAGGCGAGAAAACTCTCCTTTCGAAGTGTGCTCGATAACGGCAGTCACTGGCAACGACGAATGCGCGAACTTTCATCTGGAAACGAAGATATCCGTTGCAACTGGAGTATTAGGGATGTAAAGTGCAACCATTTTAATTATTCATCATGGATAATTAAGCACAACCACAATGGAGATAACAGCAAACGATGCATACAGCGAGAGCAAAATGTAGCACAGTCGTGGACGGTATCGAAAACCATCATAAGACGCCAACCCGATGTTCAACAGCAGACTCAGCAGGAGGTACCCGAAACCCAAGTAGACAAGCGGCGATGGGTTTTCCATGGTGAGCGGTCCGCGCGAAATAATGGCAATTGTCAATGATAAACCAATGCCGATCAGCAAGTTGAACATGGGACCAGCGAAGCAACCGGCGAATGCCATAGTGGGGAAGCCATCGCGGGCAATCGCCATGTTTGACACGAGATCACCGATCGAGTTCCCCAGGCTAATACCTATCGTCAAATACGATAAGCAAAATGTGTTAGACGTCTGTTGTTGCATTCCACGCGTTTCGCACGAGAAATACAGTACTTACCGATACACCCAAGACAGAGCTCGAAATGCCAAAGAGCTCTCCCAGCGTCTCAAGACTACAAGCACCTCATTGGCGATGTTCATAATCCAAATTACAGACATGGCGAAGGCCAGACAGATGAAAGGTGCCAACTTCCAACCTTCCGGTGGAACATGCGGCGAGGTGTTGTATTCGATGATGGCGCTGAAAATACCTCCCACCACAGCAACCATGACCAGAAAAGCAGGGTCTTCAATGCTGAATGAAAAGGTGGATACGCCAAACAGGAGCATCGCGAAAGGTGGACACACCACAGCCAAATTCTTGTCCCAGGTGTCTTCGTCCACCAAGGGGATCGTAAGTCGCCGCACAAATATGGTGAGCACCTCAAACGGGTTCCAAATGAACCGTTCGAAGGCCCAGTAGATACGTTGCGAAATATGAATCGCCCAACGCATCCATCGCTTCGCTTGGACTTTGGTGCGATCGCGACAAGACACCGCCATGCTGGCCTCCAGGGCCAGACGAGCGTCTTCTGCTTCATCAGCTCTTGCTTGCGCTTCCGCTTCTTTTCTCATCGCCACTTCATCTGCCGTCTCAACCCCAGCTTCAACTTCAGCTTCCAAACTACCGCCTGCCTCAACAGAAGATGAAAATTCTTCGATGTCGCTGAGTGTGTGATATCCGCGTGTCCATCGTCGTGCCGTAGCCCCCAACTGTGCACTCGTCTCCAGTGACTCCCAAGCAGTTTTCGTCGACGCCTTTGTCGCCTCATCCGGCGCAGCGATTCTTGCATATTGGCCACACACATCGATGAAGCTCGATTGAGATGCACATCTGTGACTTCTAGTAGTGACTGGCCTTCATCTCGAGCCACTGGATCGCTGAGGTGAGGTTTTGAGCGTGGTGTAGGCACGGAACTCTTTCGATACAGCGTTCGATTTAGCCAGCGTGGAGACGGCTCTGATTGCTCTGAGTCCGAGTAGATATGTGCCCGAGCGAAGGTGTCGTAAATGGGTGTGGTCGTGCTCTTCAAGAGCTGAGGACGATATGGCTTTTGTAGTTGATGGGGTTCTTCTACGTGTGTCAGCAGCTGCAGGGGACTATCGGTGAGGTTTTTCTCGCTTGCTGTAGACGAAGACCAGTAGTGCAGGTCGTCACTGTCATCTACGACAGTATAGCGCGAGTCGTCGACGTACACTTTAGTCGAGAAGCACCAGCCAGCCAGGTACTTATCCATGAACACCACCACCACATAGACAAAGTAGAGGCATAGGAAGCCTATTGCCTCATACAATTCAACTTTTCCATCGAAGAAGACCAACCCCAAGTATAGCACAGCTACAAAGTAGAAAACCACGTCACGCAAGAATGTGCGTGGGATAAGTTGCTCATGCCCAACAGATACCAACCCCACACACGCCGTGATCACTGTATTCACATTAACAACGAATAATTATCATCAGTGACACAATGAAGAACGCGAATATCTCTCTGAACAGGAGTGCTTTTACCTGTTGTAACGAGTAGTCCACCACCAAGGATGGAAGCAACACCAATCGACGGCGTTGGTGTTGCAAAAGCTGCGATGTTGGAGAAGACGTCAGGTGACCCATTGCCAAAGCTTAGGAATGTGACGCCGGCCACATGCGGAGGGATTCGGTACTTCTCCACAATCGCTTGTAGCACAGGACAGAAGAACTCGTCTGCAGTAGAACTCAGCAGATATAGCAACAGTAGAAGAATCGCCACGAGCACGGCCTTCCCCAGTACCGGGGAGTTCTGTAACAGAGGAGCGCAATGCACCAAGTGATCGTAGTCGATGAAGCTGTCGGCATTGCTGGAAAGCCCTTCACAGTCGTAAACTGCTGGAGTATCACTATTGACAGAGTCGTCTTCGCCTGTGGTGTCACCCACAGTCAATGTCACTACTGCTAGAAGTACAAGCAGCATTAACAGTCGGGACCACTTGGTCATGGTCTTGAGAGGTGAGGCTAATATAAGCCTCAATACGCGACTGTGCAGAGAAGAATTGGTGAGTGGCAGTTGGGTCAGGGGGAGCAAATCGACTAAAGGTTGAAGCCATCCAGTCCAACGTGACTCCATATCACATATATATAGCACAATGAGAGATTTGCTTAGTGGGATAGAATATAAGAGAGGGTGGTGATGTTATATGTGGAATACAGTACATGTAAGGAGTTGATTGGTTTCGCGGTGGATTTTCACACTGAAGTTCAGATTGGCGCGGTGCCAGCAACAAGTCAGCTGCAGCAAAGCACCACATGACTAGCCATCCTGGATTTGCGCATATATCTGGGGCTGAAGATCCACTTGTACAAACAATTCCTCTGCCAAAGTCAGTTTGCCTGCCCTCTATCTGATACTGTGCTCCCAACGTCGGTGGACCTACTCAAAAGCGCGTAAGATGGAAAGTGTCAACTTATATGGATACCTATCTGTATCGACACAGATTTTAGCAGAAGTGATTTTGTTTCTGCATGCCATTGGCGTTATTCAGCCACGTTGTAACACGGGGTCTACAACGTGTACAGTATCAGACTGACTGACACCTGATACACTTCAACATCAACACAAGCAGCTGGATCATGTTCCCTGTCGTCTTATCAACGTCTAGCTTTCTCTCTCCAGTAAACGGATATCCTGGATAATTCCATTTTCCACTGTGGTGTGGTTCAACGCACGACAATAATGGCAATACATGTATAGATTTACAGATGAGGCTGTTTACAAGTTCTTTGCGCTCTTGCCGTCATACTGCCCGGTAGAATATAATCTGACTGTCAACGCGCTTCGAACCTTATGCGCATCAAACTCTACAGCTCTATAGTGGTTGCATTTAGCACACATGCGTTGCTGTTCTAGAACAAGGTTTTGGCAGTTCCTTTTGTAATGGCTGTTGTCGCGCTGCGTGGGCCACACGAGCCAGCCGTTATATTCCGTTGTCAGATCTTTTGCGACCTTTCCAGCATCTATTCCGCCAATGAGATCATGACACTCCGCTGTCGATTTCACACCTCGCGACCTTTCAGTGACCAAAAATTGATTTGCAACTGCACTGTTGCCACCGAATTCTCTTCAATTCCGTGTCATTAAATGTGCAAAAGCAGATGAGCCCATCGTCAAAACGTATTTCCAGCGAAAGAGACGCGACGCCTTTTTGGGTACTGGCTCCGGAGCAACAGTGACCACATTTGGTTTCGCCACCAACAGCTCAGACATCCATTCATCCACCCACCACACTCATTGATTAGTTAACCCACACATACAATTGGCCCCATTGCTATGGCTCGTCGTCGCCACACACGCCAAACCGTAAAGCCTGCACCCAAACAGAGCTTGGACTTCTCATTCGCTTGTGGTGGGTGGCTAAAGATGTACGAGTTCGGTGTCGCCAAGGCGCTGCAGGAGTTCGGGTTAGAGCGAAACGGCCGCGTCATCGGATGCTCAGCAGGTGCTCTGGCAGCTACAGGACTGGCGTTGCACTGCAACTTCGACAAAATCCGCGACCACGTGTTGCTGAACGTCGTACCGAAGGCTCATGAATCCTTGGCTGGATACTTCCGTGTGCGTCCGTATCTACGAGACACACTACGAGCCCATGGCGCGCTGGACCAGTATGCTAAAGTCAATGCAACACAACAACTTACGGTCGTCTACACGTCACTGTCGTCGTTGACGTCGCGTCGTGTCACCACGTTCGATTCGCAAGAACACCTGGAGGAGAGTTTACTGGCGTCTTGCTGCGCTCCACCTATCGCCGGATTGCCCTTCAGACTCAATGGCGAGTGGATCATGGATGGCGGAATGTTCGACTTCCAGCCAGTTTACGATGAGAAAACGGTGACGGTCAGTCCGTTCTACTGTACCGGTGCTGATATCAAACCCTCGGCCTATGTGCCAATGTGGTGGGCTTTATTCCCACCTGGTGTGAAGGATGTTGCGTGGCTGTTCGACTTGGGCTACAAGGACGGACTCAAGTGGATCGCTGACAACGACCTCTCCGGCGGGCGCGATGTGGTCATCCCCAACAACAGCGCCAACTATGACGGAGGATGGAGCACGACTGTAGGTCGCGTCGTCGGCTATAGAGGATGTGAGAGCCGCATACTAGACGCACTCTTTGTTGGGCTCTTCGTCTGCCTATGGAGACCGTTGTCTTTGTGTGCCTCTACATCGAGCTATATTTGCAGGCCATTGTATCGGGCAGCAAGGCTGTGGTCTTCGGAGCCGCGGCTAAACTACTCATCTCGAACATTGTCATGGCCACATTAGCCGTGGCGTTGGCGACGCTCGGTTTGCAGCACACGATGTTGTTCTTCTTGGGTTTGACCACTGCGGGGTTGCTACTTGGTGGCATCGTGCTGCTTGTGGGAGGATTGCACGAGGCAGCACGCGTGGCTTCACAAGATTGGCAGAAGTGCCGTTCGTGTATGCGCAGTATTACGAGCCTGTCGTTATTCCTACACTCCATGCCTGTGGTGGGATCTTCCATTCAGATCAAGCGCCACGAATTCTTGCTCGAGCACTCGCTAGTGTATCGCGTTGCGATGCAGTTTGTATAGCCCTACTAGGTAGCCCGCCCATATTTTATTTTGAACCGCCGACTGTCGATAACATGACATTAATGACTGAGCTGTCGCGACAAGAACGTATCATGTATTACCTTTTGCTATCCTTGCTTATCGTTGGATAGCTGTAGCTTTTGGTCAGACAGTAGCTTGGGTAAGACGTTGAAGTTGTTGATAACGTGCACCGATTACGTACGATGACAAGTCGGCCATTCGTCCACAGGTAAACGTGCAGATGAAGCGCTTGAGATTTGAAAGAGTCCTGCGTGACGTCATGCTTTAGACCCCATGACGCGTAACGCAAAAGTCGCGTGCTTTCAAAACTCAGCACACGCAATGCGTAAATGAGACCGCCATCCATGGCGGGACTCGATCAAAGCGCCGGGAGCTGCGGAGCACATTTGGTTTCGCTACTTACAGCACAACCACGATCTCATAATACTGCTGCATCACAATGACTAGCCGTCGCCACATCGACTATGCTGTAAGCCCTGCGTCCGAGCGGAGGTTGGACTTCTCGTTCGCTTGCGGTGGATACCTCAAGATGTACGAGTTTGGTGTCGCCAAGGCATTGCAGCAGTTCGAACTGGAGCGGAACGGACGTCTCATTGGCTGCTCAGCTGGCGCACTGGCTGCTACAGGGCTGGCTCTGCAGTGCGACTTCGATGCCATCCGTGACCATGTGCTCAAGAATGTGGTGCCCAAGGCACACGGGTCGCTATCGGGCCTTATGAGTACACGCGAATATTTGATGGACACGTTGCATTCCCAAGGTAGACTGCACGAGTATGCTAAGCTGAATGCATCACAGCAACTCACCGTGGTTTACACATCGCTATCGTCAGTGAAGTCTCGCCGTGTGACATCGTTCGCATCCAAGAACCATTTGGAGGAGTGTCTGAAAGCGTCATGCTGCGCGACGCCAATTGCCGGGATGCCCTTCAGGCTTAATGGAGAGTGGGTTATGGACGGCTGCATTTTAGACTTTCAGCCGGTGTATGATGAAAAACAGTGACGGTCAGTCCGTTTTACTGCACTGGTGCCGACATTAAGCCGTCAGTGTACGTGCCAATGTGGTGGGCGATGGTTCCTCCTGGAGTGAGAGACGTCGAATGGCTGTTCGACTTGGGCTACGAGGACGGTCTCAAGTGGATCGCCGAGAACGGACTCTCAGGTGGTCGAGATGTCATCATCATGAATAAAAGTACGGACTACGTCAGTGAATGGAACACGACCGTGGGTCGTGTCATCGGTTACCGCGGCTGTGAGAGCCGCGTGCTGGACGCACTCTTCATTGGACTCTATGTCTGTCTGTGGAGACCGTTAGCTTTTTGTGTCTACCTCGAGCTTTACCTTCAGGCTATCGTGTGTGGGAGTAAGGCCGTGGTCTTTGGCGCCGCGGCCAAGCTCCTGGTCTCGAACATCATCGTGGCTGTGCTGGCTGTGGCGCTTGCAACACTCGGTTTGCAGCACACAATGCTCGTCTTGCTCAGTATGGCTGTCGCTTGGTTTTTGTTGGGCGGGGTCGTTCTCCTTGTCGGAGGCCTTCACGAAGCTGCTCTCGTGGCATCTCAGGACTGGCGGCAATGCCGTTCGTGCGTACGAAGTATCACGAGTCTTTCACTGCTCCTCCATGTCTTACCTGTCGTGGGCTCTTCTGTGCAGATTAAGCGTCACGAGTTCTTGATGCAGAGCTCTCTTGTGTATCGAGTTGCACTACGCTTCATTTAGCAGACTCACACAGCCTCTATAATATTCGTTGGTTGCCATCTACTGTAGTAGCTTGCAATGCATACATTTTAATTTCATCTTTCATATTCACACGCCATTAACGTAGCACGCTGCCCTTCATGTTGGATCAACTGCTACATTTGTCGTACATTTTGGCGAGCTTCAATACGTTGCACACTCTCCGGTGATGCCAGCGTAATTAGAGTACACATCACTTTTGAACGCGGGTCTATTCAATGTCTGAAGGAGGATGCCAATATTGTGGTTAACTTTACACGTCGAGGTGACTATACTCATGAACGCATTGGACACGTTCCACATTGTTGACGGGTTCTTTCACTCCTCGCTCGCGCATGCCCACGAATAGTTTACATATAAATGGCATGGCGTCGCGGTAGTTGCCTCGTCAAGGTGGTTGGAGTACAATCCTCCTCATAGCGCGAATTGGTTCGCATAGGTGCCTTGGAATCCCAAGGGGTTACTAAAACGCGTCACCTGAATCGTTCCTGGCATGATCGACGCAGGGTTCGGTTGGTGCTTGGCTACAGAGGGGTCAACGTATGTGGGTCCACAGAGTTTTGTATCCATGTTCTCCTTGCGCAGAGTGAGATCCATGAATCTCAGCAGCTTCACGTCAAGACGGTACATGATCATCAGCATTCGCAGTGCTTTGGCCTCGTCGTCGAACCCTGCAATCACTGCAGTGTCTTTCCAATTGCGGCGACGCCATGTGCGTAGTGCACGAATCCACTGCTCCTGTACCTCTGGGGTGGATGCACCTAGCACAACCCGTGTGCGTCTGAATTGTTTCATAGACCGATCTGTATCGTGAACTGACCGGACAGGACACAACTCCACACAGAAGCGGTTCGGACTCACGCCACCGTCAATTGGTTGCGCCACCACTCGGTGACGAGTGAGCGAAAACTGTCCCATCCAACGACCTCCTTTCTTGTCGAAGTACTGCAGCAAACCGCCTTCCAGCTCAAAGTACAGTGGGTCCTATACAGAATAAGCACATCAAGGTCAGTGTGAAGTCGTTATGGGGAATGATGTAGGCAATAGCGTACCGCCTGGCGTCCAACGTCGTGCAGGAGGAGGTAGCCTTCGTAGTCAGCCATGGCTCAAAGTCAAGTCCTTTCAAAACGCTGGCGTCTTGTCCGCCAGGAAGAATCGAGAAATGGCAGTTGAGCAAAATTCTCCAAGCGGCCCTTAGCCTTCGCCTGTCTCGCCTTTTCAAGCGCCACCAAAAACTTTCTGAGTGTCCTGGTCATCACCAGAGGGCTTGCCACCCATCTGTGTGTAGTATAGCAGACGCCGGTTTCAACCTTGTATGGTCACGTGGCGCCACATCCACATGCACGCAGTAGAATATCGGCTAGAAACTGAAACTTGGCGACCTAACCCAGGGGAAGGCCAGCATCTTTCAATCGCCCTCGGCTGAGTTGATGGCGAACCAGACTCGATGTTTGGATGGCAAGCATCAAGAACTGGGTCGAGTTGGCATTGCGCACTGGACTACGTCGGATCCTCATGTGATCCCAGATCTCATTTCAAAACTATCAACTGCCTGCTCTCTGGACGTTGCATATGGCGCTGCTGTGCACTTGCACGAACCTCCGAGCACGCAGACATCCAAACCAGTTCATGTTGCCATTGTAGCTGTTGACCATATTGAAGCGAGTCGTCACGCATTGCTCGGCATAAGCAGCACCACAGCCAGTATGATAAATTTTGCTTGCTCATCAGCTGGTGTAAAATGGCTGCAGCAACTCATCCTACTTCAAGTGCATGCTGATCAGAGATGTCGTCATTGACGGGCTCGCTTTCCACCAGGTGGTGGTGATAAAGCTGCAGACTGCTCGCATTATTATTAAGTTCTCACTTGATTGCCAGTCAGGTTTTCACGCCTCGATCCTGCTGGGAGCGAGGAAACCGCATCATCCAAGTGGTCGTAGTGACGCGCGTTACGAAAACGCACACAACGCGTCGAGTCAACGAGTCGGTCGCGCGTGTCGAGCAAGTGCTGCATCCGTTGAGCTGAATAAGATTTTTTCATCACGCTATGTTCGAACGACCGTCATCGTCTTGCCATGCAGCAAAGCATGATACAAGCCAAATTGACCGTGATCAAAGGTCGGAAGCCAAGCCTCTCATGTCTCCGACTCCGACTGGATACAGTCACCGCAAAGACCGTTAAAATTAGTATCCGATCGACCCTCGCAACCGTTTTTCGTTGCATTTCTGGCATACACCCCGCCCTTGTCTATCGCCGTCAATCGACGTCGTTGCATGGTCGCCAATGGGGAAAGTGGCGAGTTCTGTTGTCAAACGTCAGCAACAGGCGAAAGCCGAGAAGTCCCATACAGCAAAGGCAAAGAGCGCTCTGACGATAGAATAGACAGCCCTAGCATTACTTACACCGATTTAGCCAATCGCTGCTGACTACATACCTTCACAATCACATGCACAAGTACCGTCAACTTGGTCTCCTTTACAAACATTCCGTTAAACAACCTGTAACGAATCACGATATAAAAACGCGTTTGCATCCAAAACACCATCACTGCCTAAACCTCCATGTCACGATGTCTAAATCTCGTTTCTGTTTAATATCACGGTTCAAATGTTGTTTTTACTATGTGTTTTAAAATTCTTTTCCGTCCAGTCTAAATCTCTCGTGAAATCGTGAAACGTCGCTACACCTTCATTCCCTCTCTCTCTCTTCCTCACTATCCAAAACGCCGTCGTGGTTTCAACAGGTTTTAACCCGTCGAGCGTCCCTGTATTTAAAGCATTCCGCAGTACATGTGCGTGAGGCCCCCGAGCGCGGCGCGTTCCGTCCGCGCCGAGCGCTCCGCCTCCAAGGCTGCCAACACAGGGGGAACCGTCTATCGATGCGCCCTCGGTCCTGCTCCAACGTGTCCACAGCCTCTAGTAGTTGGTCCCCTGCAGGAATGAATATGGCGTCTCGTGATACCGTCTCAGGCCGGTGGGTAGAGGACGCTGCGGCCCGAACCTGCGCCAAGTGTGAACGCATCTTCTCCCTCGTGAACCGCCGCCACCACTGCCGAGTCTGTGGCGAGATCTTCTGCCACGCCTGCTCCCGTACCCGAATGGTGCTGGCCACAAATCCAGGAAATCCCACGCCGTCAACGGGTCTGTGACCCGTGTGCGGCTCATGCACATAGCAGTGCTGTGCTGTATGAAGCTGAAGAGACGGCGTTAGGACCTCGTTTCCGAGCCAAGACAGAGCTTAATGCTGAAGTGCCAAGTGTGACGGAAGAATTGCTTTTGGTGAAGGAGAAACAACAAGAAGGAAAGATTGTCAAGACTGTGAAGGAAGAGGACAGTCTGGGGTTCTTACTGGCGTCGGCTGTGGGATTTGCAGCGGCCTTTTGGTTCTTAAAAGACGAAGTGGCGCTCTCAAACCCTGCCGTGTGGATTTTACTGGCGGGGTTTGTGAAGAATGTGTACGAATTGGTACAAAGAGTGAGTGCGGTAGAAAGATTTACAGAGGGCGTGACGGCGGAGGACGCGGAGAAGATCTTTAGCGGCATGGATCTGGACGCACCGGATGACGGGGGAATGCTGCCACTGTCTCGCAGATGACGGAAGGGTCTTCTACCTCGACGGAGAAGAAAACGTCAAGTATGCGGGTGTGAAGATCACTGCGGCACAGAGTGATGAACTCCTAGCCAGCTCCCAACGTGCGCTGGATAAGGTGCTGGAACTGGCGACTGTGGATGCGGAAAACGATTCTGCTTGGGTTGAGGAAGTGGGTACTACCGAGAATGTCAAGGTGCACTCGCGTGATGGCAAACCCGCACGGATCTATAAGGCTGAGGGCGAGATCCCTCTCTCCTGATGAATTGTTTGATGAACTGTATACCAACTTTGAGACGAGCTCAACGTGGAATGTGACGTCAGCGGAGAATAGTGTGATCTGCAAGCTGGATGAGACGACGGACTTGGTACACCTGGTGTCGGCCCCTGCACTAGGCGGCATGATTTCGAGCCGTGACTTTGTCAATACCCGCACGTGGAGGCGTCAGGATGGCGGCGGCTACATTGTTGCGAACAACTATGCTGGCAAAAATATTTTGAAGTCGCAGAAGGGAATTACTCGCGGCGAGAATGGCCCGTCGGGCTGGCTAATCTTGCCCCACCCTACTTCCCCGTTCAAGAGTCGACTAATCTGGATCCTGAACTGCGACATCAAGGGCTTCTTCCCGTCTAGCCTCATCCACAAGGGCTCCATCAGCGAAGTGTCGTGCTTTATCCGCAACCTGCGTCGCTATATTGCTA
Organism: Phytophthora kernoviae; assembly: GCA_008080845.1. Classification (NCBI taxonomy): domain Eukaryota; phylum Oomycota; class Peronosporomycetes; order Peronosporales; family Peronosporaceae; genus Phytophthora; species Phytophthora kernoviae. The sequence continues at coordinate 7,828 of VKKV01000161.1, read as the reverse complement.
GCAACGCTAGTGAGGATGAGCACACACCGGAAACCACGCCTACTGAGGCACAGTAGATCTTCATGAGTCAATCAAGAAACAATCAAGGCCACTGGCGATTGATGTTACAACCTAGACCCAGCCTGAGGCGAGGGGCGTGTGCGGATCGAACGCGCGCGGTGCCCTCGCCTCCAGGTTTGGTTTTAGCGCCTTGATTCTCTGTCTCGTGTATCTGTTTTCTCTAACAGAGCAGTCGTGTTCGACGGAAGATCCGACCAAGTTGCTCTAATTACCTCTACTAAGGCTGACCGAGGTAACAGAACGCATGAAACCTCGTGTCTGTCTACCAACTTCATCGTGTCTCCCGCTAGCTCAGCGGAATGCAATCGGGTAGCACGATACCTACAATTTTTTCAGTTTACTTCATACTTTTTGCTGGAACAGGACGATACAATAAACTACTACTTATTTGCTTAACATTATCGGCGCAAGCTGGAAGTGCATTGATGATGAATGCATATTTCCTCGATAGTTATGTGATGGTATACATGTGTTTTATCCATCGATGCCTACTTTAGAGCTAACGGTCTTCGTTGCGTCCCATGGTATTGAAGGAAAGGCAAAAGCATTGACAACCGAGCTCGCAGTGAGTACCCCTGATGATTTTTCAAGGCTTGATTTCTCAACGTTTGGTTTCTTGTCAAGGTCTCTTGCAGAGTTAATGATTTCGACGTCTTCCTCATTTTCTGACCCATCCGATTCTGGAGCTGGGTTAACATACTTTTTCAGTGGCAGCACTGGTTTTGTGACATTGGTGTTGGACTTTGCAGAGCTGAATTTTGCCATGGCTTTGGATACAGCTGCAGCTGAGCCGAACGAGGCGAGAGCTTGAGTGCCGGCATTGAACCCCGAAGACGTTGCAGCAGCGTCACCGCGATCCCAATACCATCCAAGGACACGACTCACCGTCCACTCAGGAACTTCAAGATCATCGAGTTCGTCCCATGCCTTCATGAACATTGACCTGGTGATAAATTCGACCCCCTCGAGATTTAGCGCCACGTCAATGAGAGCGTCCACATGATCCTCCTGCATGGCCATCAAGAATAGTGCATCGGTAATACCCAGTTCACGCGAATACTGGTCTTGCTCATTCGCGCGGTCGGCTTCCTGTTCAGAGAGTCGTTCCCATGTGGACATGACGATAGCCATGAAAACGTTAAGCATGAGGATGCAAAGACGACGTTGCCCGAGTAGATGAAGATAGCGCTGAAGATGCCACCCTGGTCGTAAATGGGCCCTGGATCATACAGTCCAAAGTTGAGCTCGAAGACACGGAAAAAAGCTCTTGGAAACGTTGACCACTCGGCAAAATTCAAGCCGTACAACATATGACCAGCGAATGAGTACCCCACGATGACAGAAAAGTATATGGGGATGAACGACATCACTTCTGGCATGGCACCGTACACGCTTCGCATAAGGCGCCGGCCGCCTTTCGTAACCTGGAAATACTTGAGAGCTCGTCCAGTGAGCAACAAAATATTGAGAAGGTTGAGGCCCAACAAAATCCGATCCCAAAACATTAACGGCAACGGATAGATGTACTCGTCGAATGATTCGAGCTCAAGGAGTTTCTCGCGCGTTGGAGCCTTTTGGCTGCAGTATCGCCAAATGATAATGGCTGTGTTTACGATGATATTCCCCCAGTCACCGATGTTGTTCATGAGACCGTATCGTGTCACGTACTGCAAAAGTGCACAAGCACAGGGTCAGCTCATTCTAGAATGCTTTCTTAACGAGTGATAATACGCAGAGCAAATACGTACGAGTTTGAAGCTGCCTCCAGAAAGAACGCAGATATCCCATAGCTCGATCAAAACAAAGTAAATGACGTGAGCGACAAAAGCCCCTCGAGGATCGAGCGTACGATATTTTTGGCAAGGTGAAGTCGTAAGGCTCAAGGTTTAACACTAGGATGTCAGATTCCGGAATGACCCCACCCGCAAGGTTGAAATCTATCGTCAAGTGTACAAAAGACCAGATTCGAAGATTGAGATTGAAAAGCGTCATGGTGATCGCCACCTGCTTGGTTTGGCGATCTATCCATCCGTGTTGACGCATACGCTCGGCTTGTGCTCGCTCAGCGGCGCCGTTCGTACTGCTGCGTAAGAAATACGTTTGGAAACCGCTGACATCCGACTCGTTGTCAGTCGAGTACGAGAACATGTCGAGCGAATCCAGCTCCGCCAGACTGGTATTGGTGCCATTCGTGATACCAAAACTCTCGTTGGAATCTTTTTGGCATAAAAGCATGTTTGGTCCTGAAGCAGTAGCGTCTCGCTGTAGCAACTAGTGCCTTTGTTGCCTTCGTCACTGAAGTTGAGCGCGCTATAGCGAGTTTGCACCAGATTAAATCCTCCCATGATTACTGTGTGCGATGCCAATGTGTAAGCTTCGACATCATCGCTCCCTGAGTACATGATACTAAGGAACGAGCTCATGAACCACTCCCAAAAATCTCCGGCACTGGCGATACCATTAAAGATAACATCAGAAGACCCTTGCGACGTCGCCAACAATTCTGTCTCAACAATGGCCTGCACGGCAGACCCTGTTCAAAAGAGATCAGTAAATAATGGCTTGACAAGTATGCACATTTGACACGTACGGCCAGAAATGTTGCGGTCCAGTAGCAGTGCAGATAAATAGATGCAGACAAACGTCATGAACGCCAAAAGCTTCCTGGATAAGAGCCGAAATTTGCGCTTCTCCTTGAGATCTCGTAGCAAAATGGCTGTGGGATGCCTACGGGTCGAGGACGCACGATGGCCGCCATCGATCGCACGAAGCTAGGCACCGCCTTCATGGCATCCACTGGCCTGAATACACTATCAGTCGGAAGATGCTTATTGGAAATGAAATGCTACATTCGAGGACAAACTATCATAAACACTCCGCACAAGCTATTCTGGAAACGCGAACGGGTCCATATACTCACTAATTCGGGTGTGTGTTCGTCCTGATGATTGTTCTAATGGAGTGGGGAAGATCGGAAAGACCCGAAGCGTTCGTGCTGAAGAGGTTTCATAGTTGATCACACAGTGCTGAGGAATTACTCTCCGAGGACACATAGTACTGCGACAGGAAGAGGACAGATCTTTGAGTTCAGTACTCTCCATTTATGAGTCGTCGCCACCAAATGGAGCCCGAGACAAAAGGTATACACCATCTCACGCGTTGTAGCACGGCACTGGTATTCTCATCATTGTTTACCATCTTGGACTCTTTCAGTGCAGGTCGTACCATCTCGCTATGCTTTGGCTCTACAGCAGCAGAACCGGAGGGTTCGTTCCGGGTCTGCTAATACGCCAACAGTTGATACCAATTCAATTCGTGCGCCTTCGACTAAGAGACCTGTTTCATGTGGTGTGAGACCGAACCAAAGGAGGGCTAATACGACACCCGCACTTCGATCCAAACCCCGACCGGTATTCCTCTCCGACCTTCGACTTCAGTCAGAAAAGCAAACAATCAGGCAACTAAAATGACGGTTGTACAGTCTCGAAGTTCTACGCGTGGCAGTAAGCGGGAAACACAAAGTGGAGTTGAAAAAGACTCGGTAGTTTTGACCAAGTCAGCTCAAGCAGGCGAGACTGCTGGGCTGACCGAGACCGACGAGTTAGAGCTATTGCAGAGCGTTTACTACCAACTGTGTTTCGTTGAGGCTAAAGCAGAAGACACATTTCGTCGTCAAGAACAACGTGCAGAGGTTTGTCAGTTTTTTTAAGGTGGGTGTTCTCATGGTTCCTTGAGCGACTAACTTGTGTGATTTAGACCCAAATGTTAGCTGCGTGGGGTGTGTTGCAGTCTAAGTTGGAGCAGTTGCAAAACGCATCACTTTCTAGATCGACAAACTCATGAAAAGTTTGTCGAAGATCATATCGAGAACTTGGTACGTACCACAAAACTCACTTGACTGGAACCATCTCGGTCTAAAACCAAACATTTACCAGTTAGTACCAAGCATGCAAGTTGCAGAGCAATTGCCTCGTCTAGTGGGCAATGTCTCCCAGTTATGTGCATCGCTCAAGGATGGGCTGAGCCGTTTGAAAACCCCAGGGTTCACCTGCAGCAATCCCCTTGAGTTGAAACACCAATTGGATGCTTTAGCCGCAGAACTTGACAAGTTGCTGGAGTTTCTGGAGTCGACACGCCTTGCTGACAATGTAAGTAGCTTTACGAACACGATTAGTAGCCACCCCATACACCTAACGTTATCTCACCAACAGGTTTCCAGCATTGTCTCATTTGAGCGTGATATGAAAGAATTATCCTGTAACACTAGTGTAGCGTTGCTCCAGGTCGCCCACCTTGTGAAAATGTTGTCGAGCTGCATCACGAAGTCCAGTAGTCCGAACCAGCAAGACTTGAAGAATTGAAACCTGCATAGTTTTTAAAACCACGCGTAGCATTGATAAAACAACAGCAACCATCACCCTGTTCGTCATCTCTACACCGTTGATTTTTTCAAAGCTCCTCATCACCCACGACAACACACCGGGCTAGTAACCCCCTGCAGCTTGGCGTAGCTTGTCAATCCACACATCACGCTCCTGGATATTCTGCGCACGCAGCAAAGGTGCGCCCGCTGTCTGCTGCAGATGATCGCTTCTTGCTATTCTTTTCGAAGAACCCCTTCTGTAACTCAAAGACGTGTGCTTGCTTGCCTGGAACGATGTTAAAGCCTTCACCTGCGTCACGAGATGGATCAATGCGGCATCTGGCAATATACACAAAACATAGTTTCAAAACAGTATTAGCAATTTCAAGTACACGACACACTCGTCTAAAGAATACGCACCCTGTCAGACAGAGCTCCTTGATAATTTTTCCGCGCTCATAATCGTCCTTTGTCTTGGCGTAGATCAAATTGGCGCCTATAAGAATGAAGTACCGCTGCTTCCAATTCTTTCGCCCAAGCGGGTTCAGCATTTTGCCGCCACCGCCCTGCTTAATTAAGTAACCTTGTAGCTCAGTTATTTCCTTGTCTTGAGCTGCTTCTATAACCTTCTGTTCGGGAAGTTGAACCTGAAACAAAGTGATAGCAACACATTATTAAAACCATTAAGGGGTTAACGAGATGCACACCTTGAACGGCAGATACGCAAATAGGAAAATGCTGACAAACCGAAACAAAAGCAGCTTCTTCCAGCAATTCTTTCTGCCTCGCAGCCATCGCATGCATGTTGGTCAGGTCATAGATGGCTCCGACAAGCGCATCCTTCCGCAACTACAGTATCAATGAGATGAATCACATTTCATGGGCATAAGGCAGTACATCATTAGTTTAGTCCGTCAAGATCACCAATAAAGAAGCATCAAAATCCGTATTACTCACCGTGTGAAGCTTCGCAACTTCGACTAGCTGCCGCTTAACTTCCTCCTGAGCGGTCATTGTCTCCTTCTGGTACATGTTGTGCTTCGCATTAAATTCTTCGCATTTCTCTTCCTTCTTTTGAATCGCCTCCTCAACCACGTCCACGTCATGCTGGCGGATCCTCTCCAACTTTTCTGAAAACTCAGCGAGTTGCGGTCGGATCACTTCGTGCATAAACTTAGCAAGCTCTGCTTTCTGAACAGCAAAAATGAGCATGTGAACGCATATGCAAAGATGTAGGCGTCAGACAATAGGTGCCAACGCGGGAAATCAAAAATTAGATTACCTTGACTGGACCTTTCGCTTGATCTGTGTAGTCAGACATCAAATCAAACAAATGTGCTTGGTAGTGGTGGTGAAAACGCTGCGAGTCATTGGGTATAACATACAAGTCCGTAAGCTGTACTTATACGCTGCAATCAACAAGCCATAATGTTCCCTACCTTGAACTCCGTTGACTGAAACGAGTATGAATCGTCATTTTGTTCAGGACCGAGCAATAAATGTCCGTCGACTTTCTCCGTCATATTCGCATGAAGTGTAGTAAGGAGCGACTGGCATAACTCGGAGGAAATCCGGTTGTTCTCCTCCTGAATGGTGGTGTACAACGACTCAACTAAATCGCGAAATAGTTTCTACAAGCACAGACGGTGGTTAGCCAAAATCCGCAAGCTTTTCCACTCATTGAACGCGCAGTATGGATGTGATAGTACCTTCAACAAGTTACAAAGCTTTCCTGATCGCACAGGCATTGTCCGTAAATTTGCCTTTGCTTCATGCTTGGCAATGTCGTGAACTTCGCGAAGAATCTCCGTTTCGCATGGCAACTACAAAAATCATAAACCATGAGGTTCGGGTCGATAGCATTGTACGCCTTACTCTTATCACTAGTAATGCCCGTAGATCCACCGTCCTCCCACGAGCCCACGTCCATGGTTTTCGAGCGAGCAACACCAATGGCGGAGTCTTGCGTACCAAAACTGCTCACTGAGTAGTAGAGGTAGTAGTAGTCGCCGACCTTCTGCACATCGGGGCCTGATGGGGTGGATATGCGTGCACAATTAGAACGTCTTACCATTCAACTCAGATTTTCAGCAGCAAACGTACCCAGAGATCATCGCTGCCCTTCAAGTCGATACTCGAGCCATCGGGGATCGCGGCGCCTTCGTACTTCCATGGTCCCGTGATGTCCGGTGCCGTATGGACGGCGACTTTGCCACCCGTGGAGAAGCGAAAGTACGTTCCGTCGTCACGGCGGACAATTGAAGGATCGTGCGCGTTTGTGCAGACCCCCGAGCACGCCTTCGGGTTCGCATATCCACTAACGAGCGACGCCAAGAAGGGCAGTCCCGCAAGCATTGAGAGGAAGCGTACCATCACTGTTGCTGTATTCGTGCGTCGGAGAAGAAAAAAAGTTCTGCTACTTCATTGCCAGCAGTGCGCCGTCTATCCCGAAATTCAGGCCGAGATACCATTCCCCGATCTGCACGAAAGCTGTTCTTCAAAATCACGTAAGCGTTCCCCAGCATCGCACGTCGCACAGTGAAAAGCGAATAGTCTGCCTATATTAGAAATTCCCAGCAAACATCGATAGATTGAGCAATGCACGTTGAACATCAGACGCGTTCCTCAAACACGAGAAGCTGTAGTTTGGCCAAACAAACGCAGCGCAAATGTGCCACCACGGTTAGTGCCTGGTAGTGCGAACGATGAAGATACCACATGAATCTCAGGCGAAGTTTGGGTGGTCACCACCACTGTGTGGCGACCTGACAATACTGGCGTGTACGAGATATTGTATAGTCCTTCCGAAATATATGTCACACTCGAGACTTTTGCGCCTTGTGAGGGTGAATATGTTGTCCCAGCTGGACTGATATATACCTGTAACGAGCCAATGTCATCATCCTGGTTGTTGCCATGCGTATCCTTAATCTGAACAAAAATGAGGCAAGTTGACCCGAGGTGGAAGCGTACAAGCCAGCGCCATAGGCAGTACTCACACTCGGATTCATGTCGCCGGGGTCCACTCGTACGTTCTTCGGGAAACCATTAACCATCTGCGCTCCTCGTGGCCGTGTGTCTGTACGGTAACCAGGGCATTATTACCAGTCAGGGTACCAACGTATGAGGCTGCCAAACTCAAAGCCACGTCGTTGACAAGACGTTTGAAGGTTACTAGCCATCGGCAACCCTGTGTTTCATCTCCATTTTTGCATGACACTGAGGTAATCACTTTACCAGCTGTGACTGTCGAGAGGGCCTCAAGTGCTGTTTTCATTTCAGCTTGTGTTGCTTTATAACTCAGTGAGGTAGTTGTCTTCCCTGCCACCGACAGGTAGTTACCTCCCAGCGCGGAACTGCTTGCGTAATAACAGCTAGCACAGCATCAATCGCTGGTAGTCGCAC